>CAKAOJ020000099.1:1825000-1993346 GCA_916701645.2 Sebastolobus alascanus | reverse complement strand
TTTTCCCTTTTTCAATTTTTTTTTCTTTTTGAAAAGTTTTAAAAATACAAAAAAATTTAGTTAAATGCAAATTTTAAATGTCGTACATTTAAAAACGTTTTAACAGAATATTTACTTTTTCAAAAAAAAAAAGGTTTTTTTTCCAAGCAATATTATGCTTTTTAAAATTTTCGACCATGAATTTTACAATTATGCTTTTTTCATAAAATTTCGAATTTCTAAAAATTTAGATATTGAAATTTTATGAAAACTAATATCGTAAAATTGTGAAAAAAAATTTTAAACGTAATTTCTGATCATTTGTAATCAAAATCGAATTTTAAATAGTTTTTATGACTTTTTCAAAAAAGTGAAATTTTAAACTGAGTTTTTTTTCAATATGAAAATTTTACGAATTTTTTACATAATTTTTTCGAATTTTCAAAACATATTCGTTACGAATATTGACATGTCTTTTTATAGAATTTCGAAAATTTTAAAAAAATGCATAGTATAGAATGTCGATAATTTTAAAAAAACAGTTTAAATTTCGTCGATTTTCATGAAAGGAAATAAAATATTTTAAAAACTTTTTCAAAAAGTCGAAATTAAATACTGAGTTTTTTTTCCCCAAATGAATCGAAAATTAAATACTAGCCTTTTTTCATTAAAATTTTCGACTTTCTATACTATGACATTTTTTTACGAATTTTTTCCCGGACTTTTTTCATGAAAATTTTTTACAATATTCGAAAAAAAATGTCTTTTTAAAAGAATTTCGAAAATTTTAAAAAAAGGCGTAGTATAGAATGTCGATTCATTTGTAAAAAAAAGGCAGTTTAGTTTCGTAAATTTTGGTGAAAAAAAATACAAATAGTTTAAACTTTTCAAAAAGTCGAAATTTAAACTGAGTTTTTTTCCACCAAATGAATCGACAGACTATACTAGCCTTTTTTCATTAAAATTTTCGACTCTATACTATGACATTTTTTTTAGAATATTTTTGACATTTTTTTCATAAAAAATTTTTTCAAAAATATTCGTAAAAAATGTCTAGTAAAAGAATTTCAAAAATTTTAATTAAAAAACAGGCATAGTATAGAATGTCGATTCATTTTAAAAAAACTCAGTTTAATTTTCGTAAATTTTCATGAAAAGTCATTTTAAATATTTTAAACTTTTTCAAAAAGTCAATATTTAAATGAGTTTTTTTCCACCAAATGAATCGACAGTTAAATACTATGCTTTTTTAAAATTTTCATTCTATACTATGACATTTTTTTACGAATATTTTTGAATGATTTTTTCATAAAATTTTCGAAAATTTCTAAAAAATGTCTATATAGAATTCAATTTTATGAAAAAGCATTATATTTCATTCATTTGAAAAATATTTAAAATTTTGTAATTTAAAAATCAATTAATCTTTTTAAAAAGAATTTAATGATTTTTTCAAAAATAATAACTAACTTTTTTATAAATTTAATTTTATAAATGATTTTTTTGATATTTTAAAACTTTTTAGAAATTTTCGAAAATTTTCTAAAAATTTTATAATTCGAAAATTTTTAAAAAGAATAACTGATTTTTTGAAAAAACTCAGTTAAATTTGCATTTTTCATGAAAATCATACTATATATATTTTTAAAAAAAGTCAATTTTAAATGATTTTTTCACAAATGAAAATATTAAATTCTTTTTCATAAATTTTGACTTTTAAAAGCATTTTTTTAAATATTTGTGTTTTTTAAATGAAATTTTAAATTTTCGTAAAAATTATATAATTCAAAATTTTAATAAATGAATTTAATGACGTTTTTTGGAAAAAAATATGTAAATTTCGTCTTTTATAAAATTCATATTTATATACTTTTTAAAAAAGTCATTTTAATGATTTTTTCAAAAAATAAATTAAAATTCCTTTTTTCATAAATTTAGACTTTTAACAGCATTTTTTTCAATATTTTGTGATAAATATAATTTTAAATTTCTATAAAATTTTATATAATTGAAATTTTAAGAAAAGGATTTTAATGTTTTTTCGGAAAAAAAACATTTAAATTTTATTTTATAAAATCATTATATATGAATTTTTAAAAATGATTTAATGATTTTTTAAAAAATTCGAAATATTGTAAAATTTCTTATTATATAATTTAAACTTTTAAACAGAAGTATTTTAGACTATTTTTGTGACTAAATTCATTGAAATTTTCGAAATTTTTCATAAAAGTCTATATAGTATGACATTTTTTAAATGAAAGTTTTAATAGTTTTTTTACAAAAATCAAATTTCTAACTTTTTCATAAAATTTGTCTATACTATATGACATTTTTAAAAAAATTTTAATGATTTTTTTTGAAAATTTCAAAATATTAAAAATTTCGTATTTTCATGAAAATTTTATTTATACTAGATATATTTTTAATATTTTTGACAAAATTTATAAATTTTCAATTTTCATAAAAATTCTATATATGAATTTTTAAAAAATTCAGATGTAAGTTTTTTTTGTGGAAAAATAACATTAATTTCTTTTTTTAAAATTACTATATATATGACTTTTTTAAAAAAAGCATTTTAAATGATTTTTTAAAAATTTCGAAATATTGTAAATTTCTATTATATAATTTCGATTTTATAAAAGAATTTTTTTACGATATTTTTGTTTTTTAAAAAATTTTCGAATATTTTTTCATAAAATTATATATATATGAATTTTTAAAAAATCGATTTAAACTGATTTTTTGTGGAAAAAAACAAGTTTAAATATCTTTTTTCATTAAAATTTACTTATATATATGACATTTTTAAAAGATATTTTTGAATCTTTTTCAAAAATTTCGAAAATATTCGTAAAATTTCTGATAGAATGTCGAAATTTTTAAAAACATGTATATTTTACATGATTTTTTGAAAAATATTTAAATTTTCAATTTTCATGAAGTATATTTCGAACTTTTTAAAAAAAGTCGAAATTTTAATGAGTTTTTTTTCCACAAAATCACAGATATATTGCTTTTTAAAATTTTCGTTTATATATGACATTTTTTAGAATATTCACATGTTTTTTCATGAAAATTTTCGAAAATATTCGTAAAAATGTCTGTTAAATGTCGAAAATTTTATAAAAGCTTTTATAGTCGATCATTTTGAAAAAAAACTCAGTTTAAATTTTCGCAATTTTCATGAAAAGTCATACTATATATGACTTTTTCAAAAAAAGTCGAAATTTTAAATGATTTTTTTTCACCAAATATCGACAGACTATATATCATTTTTATTAAAATTTTCGACTTTCTATATATGACATTTTTTTAGAAAATTCGAATATTTTTTATGAATTTTGAAAATATTCGAAAAAAATGCGTATTAAATTCGAAAATTTTATGAAAAGGCATATATAGTTCGATTATTTGGAAAAAAAACTTTTAAATTTTCGAAATTTTCAGAAAAGTCATACTATAGTATGACTTTTTCAAAAAATTAAATTTTAAACTGAGTTTTTTTCAAATATCGAAGAAACTACCTTTTTTCATTAAAATTTTCATTAATATGAATTTTTAAATATTTTAATGATTTTTTCATAAAATTTCGAAAATATTCGTAAAAATTATAAATTTCGATTTTATAAAAAGTATATATATTGTTTTTATTTAAAAATATTTAAATTTGTAATTTTAAAAATCATAATATAATTTTTAAAAAAGTCAATTTAAACTAGTTTTTTAAAATACAGATTTTTATTTAATTTTCGTAAATTTCTAAAAATTTCAGTATGAATTTTGAAAATTTAATCAGAATTGTCTGCATCATTGTGAAAAAATTCTTAAATTCTAATTTTCATGAAAAGTCATACTATAGTATGACTTTTTCAAAAAAAGTCGAAATTTTAAACTGAGTTTTTTTTCCACCAAATGAATCGACAGACTATACTATGCCTTTTTTCATTAAAATTTTCGACTTTCTATACTATGACATTTTTTTACGAATATTTTTGACATGACTTTTTTCATGAAAATTTTCGAAAATATTCGTAAAAAAATGTCGTAGTATAGAATGTCGAAAATTTTAATGAAAACAGGCATAGTATAGTCTGTCGATTCATTTGGTGGAAAAAAAACTCAGTTTAAATTTTCGTCAATTTTCATGAAAAGTCATACTATAGTATGACTTTTTCAAAAAAAGTCGAAATTTTAAACTGAGTTTTTTTTCCACCAAATGAATCGACAGACTATACTATGCCTTTTTTCATTAAAATTTTCGACTTTCTATACTATGACATTTTTTTACGAATATTTTCGACATGACTTTTTTCATGAAAATTTTCGAAAATATTCGTAAAAAAATGTCGTAGTATAGAATGTCGAAAATTTTAATGAAAAAAGGCATAGTATAGTCTGTCGATTCATTTGGTGGAAAAAAAACTCAGTTTAAATTTTCGTCAATTTTCATGAAAAGTCATACTATAGTATGACTTTTTCAAAAAAAGTCGAAATTTTAAACTGAGTTTTTTTTCCACCAAATGAATCGACAGACTATACTATGCCTTTTTTCATTAAAATTTTCGACTTTCTATACTATGACATTTTTTTACGAATATTTTTGACATGACTTTTTTCATGAAAATTTTCGAAAATATTCGTAAAAAATTGTCGTAGTATAGAATGTCGAAAATTTTAATGAAAACAGGCATAGTATAGTCTGTCGATTCATTTGGTGGAAAAAAAACTCAGTTTAAATTTTCGTCAATTTTCATGAAAAGTCATACTATAGTATGACTTTTTCAAAAAAAGTCGAAATTTTAAACTGAGTTTTTTTTCCACCAAATGAATCGACAGACTATACTATGCCTTTTTTCATTAAAATTTTCGACTTTCTATACTATGACATTTTTTTACGAATATTTTTGACATGACTTTTTTCATGAAAATTTTCGAAAATATTCGTAAAAAAATGTCGTAGTATAGAATGTCGAAAATTTTAATGAAAACAGGCATAGTATAGTCTGTCGATTCATTTGGTGGAAAAAAAACTCAGTTTAAATTTTCGTCAATTTTCATGAAAAGTCATACTATAGTATGACTTTTTCAAAAAAAGTCGAAATTTTAAACTGAGTTTTTTTTCCACCAAATGAATCGACAGACTATACTATGCCTTTTTTCATTAAAATTTTCGACTTTCTATACTATGACATTTTTTTACGAATATTTTCGACATGACTTTTTTCATGAAAATTTTCGAAAATATTCGTAAAAAAATGTCGTAGTATAGAATGTCGAAAATTTTAATGAAAACAGGCATAGTATAGTCTGTCGATTCATTTGGTGGAAAAAAAACTCAGTTTAAATTTTCGTCAATTTTCATGAAAAGTCATACTATAGTATGACTTTTTCAAAAAAAGTCGAAATTTTAAACTGAGTTTTTTTTCCACCAAATGAATCGACAGACTATACTATGCCTTTTTTCATTAAAATTTTCGACTTTCTATACTATGACATTTTTTTACGAATATTTTCGACATGACTTTTTTCATGAAAATTTTCGAAAATATTCGTAAAAAAATGTCGTAGTATAGAATGTCGAAAATTTTAATGAAAACAGGCATAGTATAGTCTGTCGATTCATTTGGTGGAAAAAAAACTCAGTTTAAATTTTCGTCAATTTTCATGAAAAGTCATACTATAGTATGACTTTTTCAAAAAAAGTCGAAATTTTAAACTGAGTTTTTTTTCCACCAAATGAATCGACAGACTATACTATGCCTTTTTTCATTAAAATTTTCGACTTTCTATACTATGACATTTTTTTACGAATATTTTCGACATGACTTTTTTCATGAAAATTTTCGAAAATATTCGTAAAAAAATGTCGTAGTATAGAATGTCGAAAATTTTAATGAAAACAGGCATAGTATAGTCTGTCGATTCATTTGGTGGAAAAAAAACTCAGTTTAAATTTTCGTCAATTTTCATGAAAAGTCATACTATAGTATGACTTTTTCAAAAAAAGTCGAAATTTTAAACTGAGTTTTTTTTCCACCAAATGAATCGACAGACTATACTATGCCTTTTTTCATTAAAATTTTCGACTTTCTATACTATGACATTTTTTTACGAATATTTTCGACATGACTTTTTTCATGAAAATTTTCGAAAATATTCGTAAAAAAATGTCGTAGTATAGAATGTCGAAAATTTTAATGAAAACAGGCATAGTATAGTCTATCGATTCATTTGGTGGAAAAAAAACTCAGTTTAAATTTTCGTCAATTTTCATGAAAAGTCATACTATAGTATGACTTTTTCAAAAAAAGTCGAAATTTTAAACTGAGTTTTTTTTCCACCAAATGAATCGACAGACTATACTATGCCTTTTTTCATTAAAATTTTCGACTTTCTATACTATGACATTTTTTTACGAAATTTTTGACATGACTTTTTTCATGAAAATTTTCGAAAATATTCGTAAAAAATTGTCGTAGTATAGAATGTCGAAAATTTTAATGAAAACAGGCATAGTATAGTCTGTCGATTCATTTGGTGGAAAAAAAAATCATTTTAAATTTTAGTCAATTTTAATTAAAATTAATACTATAGTATGAATTTTTAAAAAAAAGTCGAAATTTTAAACTGAGTTTTTTTTCCACAAAATGAATCGACAGACTATACTATGCCTTTTTTCATTAAAATTTTCGACATTCTATACTATGACATTTTTTTACGAATATTTTCGACATGACTTTTTTCATGAAAATTTTCGAAAATATTCGTAAAAAAATGTCGTAGTATAGAATGTCGAAAATGTTCATGAAAACAGGCATAGTATAGTCTGTCGATTCATTTGGTGGAAAAAAAACTCAGTTTAAATTTTCGTCAATTTTCATGAAAAGTCATACTATAGTATGACTTTTTCAAAAAAAGTCGAAATTTTAAACTGAGTTTTTTTTCCACCAAATGAATCGACAGACTATACTATGCCTTCTTTCATTAAAATTTTCGACTTTCTATACTATGACATTTTTTTACGAATATTTTCGACATGACTTTTTTCATGAAAATTTTCGAAAATATTCGTAAAAAAATGTCGTAGTATAGAATGTCGAAAATTTTCATGAAAAAAGGCATAGTATAGTCTGTCGATTAATTTGGTGGAAAAAAAACTCAGTTTAAATTTTCATCAATTTTCATGAAAAGTCATACTATAGTATGACTTTTTCAAAAAAAGTCGAAATTTTAAACTGAGTTTTTTTTCCACCAAATGAATCGACAGACTATACTATGCCTTCTTTCATTAAAATTTTCGACTTTCTATACTATGACATTTTTTTACGAATATTTTCGACATGACTTTTTTCATGAAAATTTTCGAAAATATTCGTAAAAAAATGTCGTAGTATAGAATGTCGAAAATTTTAATGAAAACAGGCATAGTATAGTCTGTCGATTCATTTGGTGGAAAAAAAACTCAGTTTAAATTTTCGTCAATTTTCATGAAAAGTCATACTATAGTATGACTTTTTCAAAAAAAGTCGAAATTTTAAACTGAGTTTTTTTTCCACCAAATGAATCGACAGACTATACTATGCCTTTTTTCATTAAAATTTTCGACATTCTATACTATGACATTTTTTTACGAATATTTTCGACATGACTTTTTTCATGAAAATTTTCGAAAATATTCGTAAAAAAATGTCATAGTATAGAATGTCGAAAATTTTAATGAAAACAGGCATAGTATAGTCTATCGATTCATTTGGTGGAAAAAAAACTCAGTTTAAATTTTCGTCAATTTTCATGAAAAGTCATACTATAGTATGACTTTTTCAAAAAAAGTCGAAATTTTAAACTGAGTTTTTTTTCCACCAAATGAATCGACAGACTATACTATGCCTTTTTTCATTAAAATTTTCGACTTTCTATACTATGACATTTTTTTACGAAATTTTTGACATGACTTTTTTCATGAAAATTTTCGAAAATATTCGTAAAAAAATGTCATAGTATAGAATGTCGAAAATTTTAATGAAAACAGGCATAGTATAGTCTGTCGATTCATTTGGTGGAAAAAAAACTCAGTTTAAATTTTCGTCAATTTTCATGAAAAGTCATACTATAGTATGAATTTTTCAAAAAAAGTCGAAATTTTAAACTGAGTTTTTTTTCCACAAAATGAATCGACAGACTATACTATGCCTTTTTTCATTAAAATTTTCGACTTTCTATACTATGACATTTTTTTACGAATATTTTCGACATGACTTTTTTCATGAAAATTTTCGAAAATATTCGTAAAAAAATGTCGTAGTATAGAATGTCGAAAATTTTAATGAAAACAGGCATAGTATAGTCTGTCGATTAATTTGGTGGAAAAAAAACTCAGTTTAAATTTTCGTCAATTTTCATGAAAAGTCATACTATAGTATGACTTTTTAAAAAAAAGTCGAAATTTTAAACTGAGTTTTTTTTCCACCAAATGAATCGACAGACTATACTATGCCTTTTTTCATTAAAATTTTCGACATTCTATACTATGACATTTTTTTACGAATATTTTCGACATGACTTTTTTCATGAAAATTTTCTAAAATATTCGTAAAAAAATGTCGTAGTATAGAATGTCGAAAATTTTAATGAAAACAGGCATAGTATAGTCTATCGATTCATTTGGTGGAAAAAAAACTCAGTTTAAATTTTCGTCAATTTTCATGAAAAGTCATACTATAGTATGACTTTTTCAAAAAAAGTCGAAATTTTAAACTGAGTTTTTTTTCCACCAAATGAATCGACAGACTATACTATGCCTTTTTTCATTAAAATTTTCGACTTTCTATACTATGACATTTTTTTACGAAATTTTTGACATGACTTTTTTCATGAAAATTTTCGAAAATATTCGTAAAAAATTGTCGTAGTATAGAATGTCGAAAATTTTAATGAAAACAGGCATAGTATAGTCTGTCGATTCATTTGGTGGAAAAAAAACTCAGTTTAAATTTTCGTCAATTTTCATGAAAAGTCATACTATAGTATGACTTTTTCAAAAAAAGTCGAAATTTTAAACTTAGTTTTTTTTCCACAAAATGAATCGACAGACTATACTATGCCTTTTTTCATTAAAATTTTCGACTTTCTATACTATGACATTTTTTTACGAATATTTTCGACATGACTTTTTTCATGAAAATTTTCGAAAATATTCGTAAAAAAATGTCGTAGTATAGAATGTCGAAAATTTTAATGAAAACAGGCATAGTATAGTCTGTCGATTCATTTGGTGGAAAAAAAACTCAGTTTAAATTTTCGTCAATTTTCATGAAAAGTCATACTATAGTATGACTTTTTCAAAAAAAGTCGAAATTTTAAACTGAGTTTTTTTTCCACCAAATGAATCGACAGACTATACTATGCCTTCTTTCATTAAAATTTTCGACTTTCTATACTATGACATTTTTTTACGAATATTTTCGACATGACTTTTTTCATGAAAATTTTCGAAAATATTCGTAAAAAAATGTCGTAGTATAGAATGTCGAAAATTTTAATGAAAACAGGCATAGTATAGTCTGTCGATTCATTTGGTGGAAAAAAAACTCAGTTTAAAATTTCGTCAATTTTGAAAATTTGAAAACAGGCATAGTATAGTCTGTCGATTCATTTGGTGGAAAAAAAACTCAGTTTAAAATTTCGACATTTTTGTGAAAAAGTCATACTATAGTATGACTTCATGAAATTGACGAAAATTTAAACTGAGTTTTTTTTCCACCAAATGAATCGACAGACTATACTATGCCTTTTTTCATGAACATTTTCGACATTCTATACTGACATTTTTTTACGAATATTTTCGAAAATTTTCATGAAAAGAGTCATGTCGAAAATATTCGTAAAAAAAAGTCATAGTATAGTATGTCGAAAAAAAGTCATAGTATAGTAACTATACTATGACTTTTTTTCGACATGCTATGCTATGACATTTTTTTCGACATAATATACTAAGCCTTTTTTGTATTTTTTTGACATACTATACTAAGACTTTTTTTTTCGACATACTATACTATGACTTTTGTTTTATTTTTTTCGACATAATTAGTATGACTTTTTTTCGACATACTATACTATGACTTTTTTTTTTTTTTTTCCACATACTATACTATGACTTTTTTTCGACATACTACAGTATACTATGCCTTTTTTTCGACATACTATTCTATTACCTTTTTTATTTTTTTCGACATACTATACTATTACTTTTTTTCAACATACTATATTAAGACTTTTTTTATTTTTTCGACATACTATACTATGCCTTTTTTTCGACATACTATACAATGACTTTTTTTTTGAACATACTATTTTATGACTTATTTTTTTCGACATACCATACCTTTTTTATTTTTTCAACTTACTACATATGAGTTTTTTTCGACATACTATAGTATGACTTTTTTGATTTTTTCAACATACTATACTGTGACTCATTTTTTCAACATAGCATATTATGACTATTTAGATTTTTTTGACATAGTATACTATGACTTCATTTTTTCAACATACTATACCAATATTTTTTTTCCCCACAAACTATACTGTGAGCTTTTTTCTCGACATACTATACTATGACTTTTTTTTTTCAACATACTATAATAATTTTTTTACTCTTTTTCGACATACCATACTTTACTAGCATGCCATCAAAATGCTGTTGTAAATAAGTCATAGTATAGTATGCCGAAAAAGGTCACAGTAAAGTAGATCACAAAACTGTCTTAGTATAGTATGACATAAAAAAAAGTCAGTAATAATATCCGGCATCCCATGAAATTGAATGATGTTATTCCTAACTAATGCCCGTTTGTAAATGAAATTCCCTTTACTGTCACAATCACTGTCGGAATGCCTGAGCTGCCTGAAATATGAATGTAAATTTTAAAGGTATAATATGTAACCGTTGTCGGTTGCTTTTTGTCATTATATATATTGTACCTTTAACTATATACTCCTATATTAATCAACATAAGTGAACAAGTCCCAGGAATCATTAAAGCCTCACATTAACTTACTCACCAGAAGATTTAACTGTGTGACCTCTTGTTTCCTCTGAAGGTAACCTACGCTTGCAGGAGATGATGGGGGTGATGTGCAAGGAGAGAGGAGCCAAGCTGTTTGCCACAGATGAACGGTAAAACAGCCGCTCCACACTCACTTTCATTTACAATCAAATGACAATAGGTTGGAGGTCCCTGGACTGAAAATTAAATGGCTCTCATCTTCATATACATACACTTTAACTGAATCCTTCTCTACACAAACTCCCATGATGCTATAAATGCTGTTTTAGAGTCTTTTCCGGTCTCATTCATTCATTCAATCACGGGACCAAACCTTTGCTGTTGCATTTTTAATATTATTTACTACAAACTTGAGGTAGATTAATCGGTGCCGAAGGGACGTTTTACAAACTGTTATCGGCGAAACTGGGGGACGTACATCAGCGTTTTACGTGGAGGCTCCATACACAAAGTCAAGAGGGGAGGGGAGAAAAAGAAGTTCTCTCTCGAATACGTAACGCAACACTATTGGTGCCAATAGGACGTTTCACAAACTATCGTTATCGGCGGACCTGGGCTCGGACAGTTGCCGATGGCTGCACAGCCGCCACAGTCACGCGGGGACGTACATCACCGTTTAGCATGGAGGCTCCACACACAAAGTCAAGGTAGACGGGGAGAAAAAAAGTTAAACTCTTAAACTTGCTTACCAACTCGGCGTTCTCTCTTCCAAATAATCCAGCCACGTTCGTATCCATTCATGAAGTCGTGCACTTTCGCCCTGGGAATATACATGAACATTAATGGTTTGCAAGAGTGGCATTTAACAATGTACACAATATTGTTCTGCGCAACAGATCAGTCATACTGTAAGCCATAGAGCAGCGCATCGCCCATTGCAAATAAATATCAATTATCTCACGATGTAATCCACCAAAACACACTTCAGGATATTCTCTTACCAATGATTAAATTAAAAAAAAAAAACTGATTTATTAAAAAATAGTAGCCGACTAGGCTACTGCAGAAGTAAAGAAAATATTGGCTATCGGCCTGTCCCTCCTCCAAACTATCGTTATTATATTGGCCTCTAAAAATCCACTATAGGTCGACCTCTACTCCAAACATACACAAACACATACTGCTAGTCATTTTTCAATGCATGCTTTGTTTTAGACTGTGCTTTGTGTTTTTCCCCCTCTCAGGTGCTTTTATTTTCACTAAAATGTTTCAGTACTTTAAGTTGAGAAATACATTATAATAAATACATCAAAGATACATTAGTGTAGGATGGTAATTTAGTTTTAAGTACAGTGACAAATATAATGGCATGCTGTAAGGTAAATGGGCTGAACTGGTATGGCCCTTTAAGAAATGTTAATACTCACCCATATCAAACTTTTGTATGAATATGTGGAAAGAGCCGTCGTCACTTCTCTCCATCACATGCCCTCACTGCTTTGGTCCTAAAATAGTCTGGGATTTCAGTCTGTCAGAACACTGTGTTCCAGGTTCAGTCCAGATAAGTGTTCCCTTTGTGCCGCAGATTCTGCATAGACAACGGAGCAATGATTGCTCAAGCTGGCTGGGAGATGTTTAGGTCCGGTCAGGTGACGGAGCTGGAAGACTCATGGATTACACAAAGGTAGACCTAAAGTTACTGGTTCTTTTTGTCTCTTTTACACTCTGCTGTTCTCATTTGTCTGCATCCGTCTTGTGGGAAATGATAGGAAATTAAAACTGGTTGCTTGCGATTTAATGATCTCGCATATCGGTGTTCAAAATTGGACCCATGGTGCTTTCAGGCTCCCCCAGCTAAAACACCAGCAGTATAGATATTCTCAATCATCCAGGGTTAATAGAGCCCTTTTCTGTTAGTCTGTTAGGGCTGGCTAGTTAGCTGGCTAGCTTGCCTGGAGACTGACAAGATAGCAAGCTAACGCCTGCTCTCCTCCCGGCGAAGTAGCCTCCTAGCGGCGAGGAGTGAGACCCAGCACTGCCGCTGGCCACCAGCCCGCTGTTGGACTCATTTTCTGTAACCAGTGTTGCATGACAGCATGGCGGAATTAACAAGCTAGCTAAGTAGCCAGCCGTCCGACTAGCGGGATGGTGGCCAAGGGCAGCGCTGTAAAGATCAATTGAGGGTGTATAAATCTTTGCCTATAGTTAACAATCCGAAGTTTCAGTAAAGTCAGTCAAAAAGAGTCGTACAATATCGGCGAAGCGTTTCAGAGATGGAGGGATAGAGAGAGAAAGGGTTGGCCGTGAGCCATTGGCTATTAGCAACATGTTCTCTCCATCTCTGAAACGCTTCACTGGTATTGTAGCTCGCTAGAGCATCGAATCACAGTTTGTCATCTCAAATGTGTGCAATATAATTTTTGGCACCAAACAACACAGCAAGGTGACATTTTAGATGTGTAACTTTAGCCCACTACTCTGAGGTGCTTCGTGTTTGCCTCCAGCTAACGCCGTGATGTAATCATGATGTCGGCTGTTAAAGGGCCTATAGTATTTCTGTACAAGTAAAATCAATAACAAAGTCTTCACCAGTGAATTCTTCTAGAAAAGTTGTGATAAATAGATTGTGCTGTCATTCCTTATTATCTGTCCATTAACATTTCTCCTTTCGTAGGTACAGAACAGATGAAGTGGAGGTGACGTGGAGAGACTGACTTGATGGACTGAGCAACATCTTGGTGCTACGCATGTTGCTGCAGCAGGTCTGTTATGACAGCTGGTATAATACTTCACTGAAGGGACACTTCAACTCTGGAAAAACTAAATTTTGTTCTGAGAACTTTTCTTTTTTTTTTTTCCATACAGTCTTTCCCCCTGACCTCCATTACAGTTTACTCGTGTTTAAAGTTGCACAAGCGGGGTTAATGTCGGGCGTCGACCTCCAAGGGTTAATGTCGGGCGTCGACCTCAAAGGGGTTAATGTCGGGCGTCGACCTCGCGGGGTTAATGTCGGGCGTCGACCTCGCGGGGTTAATGCCCGGCGTCGACCTCCTACGGTTAATGCCCGGCATCGACCACCAGGGGTTAATGTCGGGCGTCGACCTCGCGGGGTTAATGCCCGGCGTCGACCTCCTACGGTTAATGCAAGGCATCCACCTCCGGGGGTTAATGCCAAGGCATCCACCTCCGGGGGTTAATGCCAAGGCATCCACCTCCGGGGGTTAATGCCAAGGCATCCACCTCCGGGGGTTAATGCCAAGGCATCGACCACCGGGGGTTAATGCCAAGGCATCCACCTCCGGGGGTTAATGCCAAGGCATGACCACCAGGGGTTGAGTTACAAATTGCGCATTGTTGTCAGTTATCGTGCACATGTATTGTCAGGGAGGGGGATATTAAATCTGAACTTCAAGTAACGAAAAAAGACCAAGGTACTTGTCAAGTTTATTCATTTTTATTAAGCAATACTGTTCACTTACATTCCTCCTCTTTCTCCAGTGTAAATTTCTTTTATTCAATAAATTTTCTTTTCAAAAATCAACATACTGAAACATGGTAAGATCCCTTATGGATTTATGAGAAACATTCACCCGATTGGGGAACCAAATAAAAACAAAAAGGGACACAGCATTAAGATGTGACGGGTAAAGGGTGAACTCTACTGTGCCTTTGACTACACCCCTCTGTAAACTCAAGTCCTCTGCACACATGAACCATAAAACTCAAGCAGGTACAAGACATTCTTCTGTTTGTAATCAAGAAGGGGAGAAAATAAATCACTCTGGTGAGGGTTTCCTGCACACGGGGATTGGTCACAATAGATTTTCTAACAAAGTGCTTGATTGACCACTCGCTTAACAGAGGACAAAAAAAAAAGAGTGATAAAACTGCAGCTTTCAAAAAAGGGGTGTGAAATTAAATTACAGCTCCTCAGAGATAGTTTTTCTTTTTAAAAAAAGAACAGCTCTACACATACAAGCTAAAAATGGTGATGAACGGTGATGAAAACAGGTCTGATTAATTAAGGCAGGCTTTCTGTAAGGCGTTAAAAAAGTCCATTGCTGTAAGATCTCAAAGGAGTTAGTCCAAAGTGTCTCAGTGTGGCTTTGCGTGAAGACATCATCCTGAGTGCAGTGTGTGTGAACGGGACGCATAAATTTGTCCATCTTTACGTGTTTTAATGTGCATGTAGGTGTGTGTGTGTGTTGGATACTTGTTTATATATGCTTTGGGTTTCTCACACTGCTAGGCTGGGTGCTGCTTGGTGTCCTTGTACCAGACCACCTTTTTTGGAACTGCAAAACAGAAAAACAACAAAACAATGTCAGAGGGAGAAGTTTGGAAATGAAGGGAATTTATAATGACAGTTATACATTATAATTATGGCTGTCAAAGTTAACGTGATAACTTGTTGAAGCAAATTTGTTTTAACGCCACTAATTTCTTTAACGCATTAACGAAACTTGCGATTTTTAGGTTGTAGCGGGCTCAGTTTTAAAGCTAGAGTGAAGATACTGGCATCATATGAAACAAGAAAACCTAAGGAACCCATTGGTACCAACCATGTCATACTAGCTTGTTGCGAAGGAGGTTAAATAACGAATACCCAAACCAAATCTCCCTTTAAAGGTACATTTTGAACAGATAAAAAAATGTGCGATTAATTTGCAATTACTCGTGATTAACTATGGACAACCATGCGATTAGATATTCTAATCGATTGATAGCCCTAATTAGAATACATAAGTCGATAACATTTGAGTGTCTCATTGTATGAAACCTTGTTCCAGCTGACCACCAGACAATAAATTGTTAGAAACTAGGGCTGTGCAATTTCATTCACATTAATACCGATATAATTTTAAATGTTAAAAAAAAGATTCATGCCTTATATAATATTCTAAATTGTTGACGTAATGTCATACCGTTACACACAGCAACAACAGGTACGGCCTAAAGCGCAAAAAATTGCTACCGCCTCCGCAGTGGAGGAGTGACAAAAAAGGGGAGCGACAGAGTTCGACAAGCGAGTTCAACATACCCAGGGTATCTTCTCGTTATCTAGTTTAACTAACCCTAACAACCGAGACCCCGCTAAATGGTCCTACGACGCTGATTATCAACGAGGTAAGTCAACCCAGGGTTTCTCAATCTGGATATGAGCGCGTTCAGTCTACTGTCAGCAGGGCGCCATATTTTACACACAAAGAGCAAACTAAAATATTAGACAAATACGAAGAAGTTAAACACATAATCCAGACTAAAGGTAACTCATTTGAAGCTGACAAAAAGAAATAAAATAAAATTGCTGACTAATGTGTAAATTAACAGATTTATAATATTGCAGCCCCATCTAGAGCACAAGTACATCTGACTATAATTACATTTGTGTATTCCGTTAAATTAATATGTTGCTTAGACGTATTCTTCTAGAATATTAGAAGATAAACTATGGCGTAAAATATTTAATCGTGATTAGTGGCATTATTGTCCGTGATTAATCGCACATTTATCTGTTCAAAATGTACCTTAAAAGGGAGATCTTTCAAGTATTTAATACTCTTATCAACATGGGAGTGGGCAAATATGCTGCTTTATGCAAATGTAGGTATATATTTGTTATTGGAAATCAATAAATAACACAAAACAATGACAAATAATGTCCGGAAACCCTCACAGGTACTGCATTTAGCATTAAAAATATGCTCAAATCATAACATGGCAAACTGCAGCCCAACAGGCAACAACAGTGTGTCAGTGTGCTGACTTGACTGACTTGCCCCAAACTGCATGTGATTATCATAAAGTGGGCATGTCTGTAAAGGGGAGACTCGTGGCTACCCATAGAACCCATTTTCATCACATATGTTGAGGTCAGAAGTCAAGGGACCCCTTCTAAAAATGGACATGCCAGTTTTTCCTCGCCAAAATTTTGCGCAACTTTGGAAAGTTATTTAGCCTATTTCGCGACAAGCTATATGTATGATGCCAGTATCTTCACTCTAAATTTAAAACTGAACCCGCTACAACCTCTGAAAGATCGATTGCATTAATGCGTTAAAGAAACTAGTGTCGTTGAAATGAATCTGCATTAACGTGTTATCTCGTTAACTTTGACAGCCCTAGAATATATACCGATTTCGTGTTATTGTGGTTAGATTTTTTTTTCCCCTTAGTGAAAAGGCCAACAAATATGGATTGAATATTTCATTAGATAAAACATGTTGTGAATTTTGGAAATTATTATATCTATTTTTTTCAATAAATGTTGACTTCTTGACTTTACAAAGCTCTGGAGTTATTGGAAATGTTTGGATCGCACAAGTGGGAAACAATCCTACGCAGCCACCACTGGAATCTATTTCTACAAATAGTATAACACTAATAATATTAGTGCAGACTAATCTTTATAAAATTCAAATGTCAATGTTATGAATTAAGCTTCCAACTATTCTGTATGGCTGTACTTACGATATGAGAGTAAGCTTTGAATTATGTATTTATTATTTGATACCGAGGCTAAAATATTTTCTTATACGACATAAGAATACATCTAAGCAAGACATTAATTTAACAGAACACTAACATGTCATTATATTAGAGATACTGGATCGGATATCAGGCCGATACTGACTCAAATAGCTGGATTGGATATCGGTGACAACGGGGCAGATCTATTCAATTCAGTTCTATGTTTATACACATTATATATTGAAATTTTAATTCCCATTTAAGTTTTGATCAATTTGTTGCTGCATTAAAAAGGTTTACACCTGAATTGTAATTCCTGTTAATTTTGAAGATTTTTGCCAAGTTGTTGATGTACAATCTATTATTTCAATAATAAATATCAATTCAGTAAACTTATATATATGTGTGTATTTATTTGTTACATTTTGTTTTACAAAGTTAGGAAAACAATGTTTAATTCAATCCTGATGTTGCCTTACACATAAAAGAATCACTTCCAAACAGTGAGGCATACTTTTATTTATTTATTTATGTTAATTAAACACTGGTATCGGATCGGTACTCGGTATTGGCCGATACCCAAAGCCCAGGTATCGCTATCGATATCGGGAATGACCTACACTCTGAGTTACTGTTGTTGTTTACAAACTAAAGAACTGAGAGATCAGTTTTGAATACTTGAAGATTATGTTTATGCTGACATATAAAACTATAACACTTTTATTGCAATTGTATGTTCTTGAAATTAAAAATAAAATATTTCAGTATTTTCTCATATCGTTATCTGGTGGTGCGCTAAATTTTGTCGAGGAAAATCTGGCATGGCCAGCAATGGCCATTTTCAAAAGGGGTCCCTTGACCTCTGACCTCAAGATACGTGAATGAAAATGAGTTCTATGGGTACCCACGAGTCTCCCCGATATTAGTCATCGTTTTGTGTTAACTGATTTCCAGTAATAAATATATACATACATTTGCATAAAGCAGCATATTTTGCCCACTCCCATGTTGATAAAGAGTATTAAATACTTGACAAATCTCCCTTTGAGGTACATTTTGAACAGATAAAAAATGTGCGATTAATCGTGGACAATCATGCCACTAATCACGATTAAATATTTTAACAATTGACAGCCCTAATATAAATACATTTTATATGGTGGGCAGCTCATTCTAGATTTAGACGTGCCCTTTTTGTGTAATCATCTTTAAAATGTTACCACAAACAAGGTATGTGAAACAGTACTCCATTTTCTAAGACCACAGATCTACATATTGTAATATGACAGTGATATAACTAACAATTTAAGTGGTTTCCATAATAGACATAACTACAAAATACTGTCATGACATGTTGTTAACACATCTACGGCGCTGAAGCCAATTTCTCAACACCTCAAACACCATTTCATCAGATGTAATGTTCTAAGTCTAAGTAAGACGAGAAGCTGTGCGACAGCACAAACCAGTTTACTCTTTGAGTCAACGTACCTTTTTTCTGTTTGTTGCAGATAGCATTCCATTCTGTGGAGACAAAGAGAATTATTGTTAATATTAATGCACCGAAATGACTATTTTCAAATTTAAAAAAAAGCTGGCAGACGCCATCTTCAAAGCTCCTCACAGCTCTCACCTCTACTGTGATAGTTCAAAGCCTCCACTAGATGGCGACAACTGAGCAGCAGCTTCCCGTTGCTCTCGTCCACCTCTGGGCGCGTGGTGGGGGTGACGGAGGTAGCGACTGGAATAGGCGTTTCTTCGGGGGGCCGGACTGTGAGAACTGTCTCGAACTGTAGCTCTGCTGACTGTTCGGCGTCTGTGGGCTGGGGAGGGAGGGCGCTGGTGGTGGGGCGAGGGCCGGGGCCCTCTGCGGCGGGCCTCGCCTCGCTGATGAAGCTGAGACCCCACTGGTTCTGTAGCAGCACGCCGATGGCAGGGCGGTCCTCCTCGAGCCCTCCGCTTGCCGCTCCCGCCTTCACCTTGGAGGCGTAGCTGACGGCGGGCTGCAGCTTGGCGGGGCTGTCCTGCACTGGGAAGGCAGGTGGGGGCTTGAGCAGTGACAGACTGTCCTCCACCCACCTCTCTTTTTGGTTGACCTTTTGCGGCCGCTCGCCCGCACGGCCGACCCCCTTATGACTTTCCCTGCGGAGGCTGCGGCCCTTGTGCTGCGGGCCCTTGCGTTCCTTTTCCCTGCGGAAGCTGAAGTGGTTGGCGTGTCCGGGTCCGGGTCCGATCAGGTCGCCTTCGGGTGAAAGCTGCCGGGGCTGTTGGTCACCTCCGGAGATGCAGCCTCCGCCCCCTCCGCCCCCACAGTTGCCAGAGCCAGGAGACAGGCGACGGTTGCGAATGTGTGGCTCTGAGTTGGTGGCTGCGACAAGGACTGCTGGATCGCACAGGGTATCGGACTCACACACGGTGTTGCTGGCTTCCCATGTACCTGAAACAGATGTTGACATGGCGGTCAAATGTCTGCTGTTTGAATATACCAATATCATACCAATACCAATATCTAATCACAAAGAACATCAATAATCACAATTGGAAAAAAAAATTGATTCACCTGTGTATCGTGATATTTTTACACATGCATCAAATTTTAAAACTTCTTTAAAAAGTTATATTAAAAAAAATCATATTTTTCTTTACATTTTTAAAATATTTTTTTTTAATGGCAGAAATCGATATACATTTGCTTCATTTGAGTCTATGCGGAGGTAGAAGGAAGTTATCGCTTTTATTGTTTTTAGTCTGAGTAACGTGACGTCATATCCGTTTCAAAAAACAAAACAAAGCCACAGCCGGCTGCAGCGAGCCGAAACAACAAAGCAGAAAACAGCGCAGGGTCGGATGTTAAATCCAAAGTGGTAAACACTACACAATAAATCGTAATATTGCATCGCAATATTTAAAAATCGCAATACACATCGAATCGGCACCCAAATATCATGATAATATGGAATCGGGAGAAAGGCGGATGGTCCCAGCCCTATCACTGTCTTGATCTTATTTAACAACAGTACTTAGTTTCTTGCCTAACAAACAGGTGTTTCACACCACACCATTCTACACTAGGCTCTGACTCATAATAGGATCTTTGCACTTGGTTGTTTCATATAAAACAAACATCAGGGGTGGATGACACATTTCCATGTGACTTCACTGAGCCAGTAAAGGTTAGGCAGAACAACAGTTGCCTGTATTGTTGCCTTTTTGCCAAATTTTTGAAGAAAAGAACAAGATGGTCTGATAGTGAATTAAGAGGATGGAGCAGCTGGAGCCATCTCATGTGGAATGTAGAAACATTACAAATCACAAATTGTCCAGTGAGCGTCTGGACTGTTGTAATGCTAAAACAAGTAGTCGATTAATCAATTAGTTTAATTGACAGACAATTAACTGCCAACAATTTTAATGAGCCATGTCGCTGCTATCCATCCATCCCATTAATCACTGAACTCATTTATCAAGCAAAAATGTCAAAACAAACTTTGGTCCCAGCTTCTCAAATGTGAGACTTTGCACCAAATAGCTGGAGCAATGGTGCTGATCTATCCAGTTCAATTCTATGTTTATATACATTATATACTGGAATTTGAATTCCTGTTTAAGTTTTGACCAATTCATTGCTGCATTAAAACGGGTTTACACTTGAATTGTTATTCCTGTTAATTTTGAAGATTTTTTAATTTATTATTTTAATAATAAATATAGTAAATTTCTATCTATGTATTTATTACATTTTGTTTTACAAAGTTAGGAAAGCAATGTTTAAGTCAAGCCTGATGTTGCATTACACATAACAGAATGATCCCAGTCACTTCCACACAGTGAGGCATGCAGCTTATTAATTATACACTGGAATCAGATCGGTACTCTGTATCGGCCGATACCCAAAGCCCGGGTATCGCCATCAGGACTGAAAAAGTCGGATCAGTGCATCCCTTGTTTGAACTATTAGTCGGACAAAGTAAGCAATGTGAAAACGGGCTCTCTCAGGTTCCCAACTCACTGTTCTCTGATAAATAATAAATTATTTAAAAAAAAATCTGATCCATCAATAATGAAAATACTCTTTAGCTGCAAGCCTTTATGTAGTTTACACATGTATGTAAAGAAAATGTATAGGCCTAATTGCTGGAATACCTCAGTGAGGCTTACTGACTAACCTTACAGCCTATTACAATTTCCAATACCTGTTACAATACATTTCACACCGTTACTGATCTTGTACCAACGTTACACAACAACCTGTGTCATTCAGTCACACCTGATGATTCATCATGAAAAAGTAATGATTGGTTAACTTAGTATTTATGGGAAGATAATGTGTTAACGCAAATTCGTTTTAAACGCCAGTAATTTCTTTAACGCATTATTTTTAGGTTGTAGCGGGCTCAGTTTTAAAGCTACTGACATCATATGAAACTACAAATCCTAAGAAATCCATTGGTACTAACCATGTTATACCAGCTCGTCGCGAAAGAGGTTAAATAACGCTCCAGAGTTGCGCTGAATTTTGGAGAGCGTGGCGATATTCAAAGGGGTCCCTTGACCGCTGACCTCAAGCTATGTGAATGTAAATGGGTTCTATGGGTACCCACGAGTCTCTCCTTTACAGACATGCCCACTTTATGATAATCACATGCAGTTTGGGGCAAGTCATAGTCAAGTCAGCACACCGACAGCCACTGTTTGCCTGTTGATCTTTAGTTTGCCATGTTATGATTTGTGCATATGTTTTTTATGCTAAATGCAGTACCTTTGGGGGTTTCTGGACAATATTTGTCATTGTTTTGTGTTATTAATTGATTTCCAGTAATAAATATATACATACATTTGCACAAAGCAAACATATTTGCCCACTCCTGTGTTGATATGAGTATTAAATACTTGATAAGAGTATTAAATACTTGACAAATCTCGCCTTTAAGGTACATTTTGAACAGATAAAAAAATGTGTGATTAATTTGCGATTAACCATGATGAACTATGGACAATCATGCGATTAATGGTGATTAAATATTTTAATCGATTGACAGCCTTAACAGAAATCCATAAAAGTTTTCAAAGTTTGGGCCATCGATCAACTCAGAGGACACAAAACCACATTGTTAAATCGTCGTTTTTTAAAACCCCATTAAATGCTTGATTATTTGAAGGGCAGGTTCACTAATCTGACCAATCAAGTTTTGATCATATTTCACGTAAGGAATCACGATGTCTCGTGTAAGTTCCAGTAAAAAAATCTATACATACATTTGCATAAAGCAGCATATTTGGCCACTCCCATGTTGATAAGATTATTAAATACTCGACAAATCTCCCTTTAAGGTACATTTTGAAAAAATAAAATATGTGTGATTAATTATGGACAGTCAAGTGATTAAATATATGAATCGCTTGACAGCCCTACTTATTAGTTCTCGTTTAACCACATACTGTACACATGGCACAGGACAGACAGACAGACATTTTAGCGCTCATTGTTTTTTAAAAGGAATGTCAAGTGAAAACACGTCTTCGGTGAGAATAAAGAGGAAACTCCCAACAGCTGCTTTGTACTGTTACATAACATGTTTTAAGCGCATCACTCAATACGATCAGGATATTGATACTCCCGGCCCGAATAAAGCGTGCCCGCTCCAAAAGCGCCACATTTCAAATAAAACTGTTGGTAGTTTACTAATCCAGGGTAGCTCGTCTCAAACACCGCGATAGAAAAATATCAACAAACTAGCCGACAATACAGGCTATCCAGTTGTCTGGGCTAAAAGAGTAATTTAGCTGATTTTATTAGCGTCTCTTCGGGAGGAACAACACGCTATGGGTTCGTGTGGCAGCTAACGAGAGAGCAAAATAGCTACGAGCCCGCACCGGTGTTAGCAAACTTTAATTAGCAGCGTCACGGTACTGGCGAATTAAACTCGACGATTTTTATACATCGGCCGTTACAGCGTAGTGAATGTAGTCCGACAATGTCTCAATAACGACAGTTGTCGTCTATTAGATAGCTTTCTTTTTCCCATATCGCGAAATTAACAGGTAGCTAGCGTGTTAGCCGAAGTCAAAGTTTCGTAACCCCCCATTCAAAGCGCCGAGCAGAATGCTATCGATACTAGCATAGCTGCTAACACCGTCGGCAAACACAACGAAAAATAGCCTCTGAAAGTGACGAATTTCGGTCCGAAATGTCACAAAGTTGTACCAAACTCACCTGTTTTGATATGCATGTCTTTCTGTTTGACGCGTTGGGGGAGCTTAACCGTTTAGTAACTTTTGTTTACAGCGTTAAGGTAACGTCGGCTCGCTGGATTGAGTCTTATGTGGCCACCCGGAAGCAACACGAGAATGTGGGTGGGACAGGAAGTCCTCACAAGATAAGCGGTCCGGCGGGAAACTCGGAGGGAATTTTTTAATATTCAAAACTGACTATGATGATGATAAACCCCATGTGATAACCACGTGGTAACATCTGGATGATAGGGACAGATCATGGATGGATGTGTGGATGCATCTTTTAACAATTTACATAATTCATGATTAATATCTTAGCAAAATATTATATCCATAAAATCATATGGCTTAAAAGAATACCCTCCTTTTATACCCTTAAAAAATACGGATTTGAAAACATATTTGACTATGATTGAAAGCTTAAAATAAAAAAAAGACATTTCAAATTTATTCCAATTGTTTTTTTGTTTGTTTATTCATTTTTTCCTTTCCTTACATTTTATTTCTTGTAAAATGTATTTTATTTTTATATTATTTTTATACTGGGAAATATATTTATTGAATTTTTTGTAATGAAAAATCTGAACATGTTTATGTAACTACTGTATTGAACTTTCTAAATAAAGTATAGGGAAAAAAAGATCGGGACAGATGCAACAGTCATATTAAGGTACTTACATAAGATATGATATAACAATAGTTAATGCAAGCAAATAAAATTGTGACTAATAAACTAAGCCTTACCGAAGTACAAGTCGGTGTGTTTTCTCTCCGATATAGATATAGATAGATATATTTTTCATTTAAATTAATTCATTTTTATATTTTTATATTTAAAGGGAACAATAAGGATATCACTGATGGAACTGCTCACAACTCATCGGCATACGCAACGCATCAGTCATACAGTGGAGAGGAAGCATCTAATGACATTGCTGTTTTAATATCAACAAGACAAGTTATCTCCAACGTTACTCAGATGAATGATACATCAACGAATGAGCTATTAACAATCACAATAAAAAAGTAAAGTAAGGAAAACTCACCTTGGATAGCGGAGCCGTCCTCCAGAGGCCTGTACTTCGAAGCGAGTTCAACATACATGTACATACCCAGGGTATCTTCTTGTTTTCTGGCTTAACTAACCCTAACAAACGAGATCCCGCTAAGCGGTCCTACGATGCTGGTTATCAACTCGATAAATAAAGCCAGGGTTTCTCAATCTGGCTAAGAGCGCGTTCACATGAACGGGGCGGTGTTTGCAGCATATGACCAATCACAGACATGGACCAGTCTACAGACTTATACCCTTTTCACACCAATGACCAGGGTTGGACCAGGGTTGGACCAGGGTTACCTAAACCTTCTGGTCCTGTTTCTCATTGTCCTCTCCTCTCTGCTCTTTATCACTGTTCCCACACTCTCCTCTCTGGCCTGTCCTCCAGATTCTCCACCTCCTCTCTTTGATCATTTAGCTTTTGAAATGTAATTACTATGACCCTACATGTTATCTACCATCTCTGCTGCTTTCTCCGCCTCTTTAAACACGTTAAGCACAGATAGATATGGAGTAGAGTATTCCTTTAATAAACTAAAACCTCATTCCTGGATTGTTTTATAGGCACCGTCCACATCCTCTTAAAGCTGCAGTGGGTAGAAATGAAGCAAATATGATTAAAAAAAGTTATTTTTTTTTAAATTGTCACTATATCCTGAAATGAAACACCAAAGTACGGTTTACATTTTGCCT
This sequence comes from Sebastolobus alascanus, assembly GCA_916701645.2. Lineage (NCBI taxonomy): Eukaryota > Metazoa > Chordata > Actinopteri > Perciformes > Sebastidae > Sebastolobus > Sebastolobus alascanus. The sequence continues at coordinate 1,967,900 of CAKAOJ020000099.1, read as the reverse complement.
TTGTGCCTTCTTCATTTTGAGTGTTAATTGTAAAAAGGAAATGGTATTTGTTAATGTTTGTTAATGTGAATTCCTGGATATTTTCAACTCTCCAGGCACCCAAAAAGTACCAAAATAATCACCTTGATTTGGTCACTTTGGTAACACAGACATTTGAAACGGTTTTTGTTGGGAGGGATGCTCTTGTAAGTCTTGATTACATCTAGCTCTTGTCCTGTGAAGGTTGAATACACTTATTGTAAGTTACTTTGAATAACAGCATCTGCTAAACGAATGTAATCTAAAGTATCTGTCTGTTTGACTTTTATCTTGATTATATATATAAAAAGTTCCCGTGTTCACAAAACCAGACAGAACTATACTTTTCCAAAGATGGTTCTCATGCAACAGATCATCACCCATTAAAAACTATTGATTAAAGACATTTTTATTTTTAATGACGAAGCAACAATCGTCATCATCTAATAAATGCATTCCTAGCTCCTGACGGCTCAAAGAGTAAATGATTCCACGACTATACCCTTCTCCATGTGCGTGCGCAGGTGTCTCTTCAGCCTCGTGGAAGTAGAGAAACTCTTCTTGCAGAGCAGACAGCTGTGTGGCTTCTCCCCGGTGTGTGTTCGGATGTGCATGTTGAGGTCGGAGGAGCACCTGAACCTCCTCTCGCAGTGGGAGCAGGGATAAGGCCTCTCTCCTGTGTGGATCCGTCTGTGGAGGAGGAGCTCGCCGGAGGTGAGGAAGGTCTTCCCGCACTGGGAGCACTGGTGAGGCCGCTCCCCCGTGTGGGTCAGGTTGTGTCGCACGAGCGAGGTCGACTTGGCGAACCTCTTCCCGCAACGGGTGCACGCGAACGGCCGCTCTCCCGTGTGCGTGTTGAGGTGTTCGCTCTGAGCTCGCTTGGTTTTGAAGCTCTTCGGGCACTGTGGGCAGGCAAACGGCTTCAAGTCGCTGTGGCTGCGCTGGTGCCTCGCCAGCTCTCCGTGCGTGAGGAACGTCTTCTCGCAGGTGGCGCAGACGTACGGCCTCTCGCCCGTGTGGATCCTCTCGTGGCGCGTGAGGCTGGCCAGCTGGGTGAAGCTCTTCTCGCAGTGGGAGCACTGGAAAGGTCGCTGGCCGTTGTGAGTCAGCAGGTGCCTGTTGAGGATCTGGAGCTGCGTGAAGCTCTTTCCGCACTCTGTGCAGGGGTACGCCCGCTCCCTGGTGTGGATCTGCTGGTGCTTATTCAGGAGCCACACGTGCGTGAAGCTTTTCCCGCACTCGCAGGCGAACGGCCGCTCGCCGGTGTGTTTCATCTGGTGCCTCTTGAGGTCAGACGCTCGGCCGTATATCTTCTCACACATGGAGCACTTGTACTGACGCCTCACCGCGTGTCTCTGCCTGTGCTTCAGACGCTCCAGGATGCTACCGAAGCTCTCGCCGCATTTCTGGCATTTGTACTGACCGCCCTCTTTCTCCGACGTCTCCTCCGCTACCACGACCTCCGTCGTAATCTCCAGCGGAGGGTTGCAAGTCTGCCCGCAGGCGGTTCGTTCGTAATGCAGCTTGAGCAAACCCATCTGTGTGAAGCGTTTGCCGCACAGCGAGCAGAGGAAGGGTCGCTCTCCGGTGTGAATGCGCTGATGTCGGGTCAGATCCCAGGAGTTCTTGAAGCCCTTCTTACATTCCTCGCAGGCGTACGGGCGCTCGCCCGTGTGTGTCCGCTGGTGGCGGGTCACGTCCGAGGCGCGTTTGAAAGATTTGCCGCACTCCTGGCACGCGTGAGGGTCGAGCCTGTCATGGATGGGGAACGGCTTCGGGAAGTCGGGACGCCGGGCCTTCTTCTTGGGGACGTCGGCCGTCTCCGCAGACTTCTGGAGTTTGCTGTACTGCTCTGGGTGGCTGTGCTCGATGTGCTGCAGCAGGTAGGACTCCTGCATGTGGAAGAATGGACACTCTGAGCAGGCAAACACCTGGGTGGACATCTCCACAGTGGTACCTGTGCAAAACACAGAAAAATTTAAGCAGTTGTTTTATATTTCCCTCAAATATTGGAAACTGTTTGTTGTGTTGTTGCTAGGGCTGTCCAAAGAAATTCTGGGTCGACTAGCACGATTCGGTCGACTAACCGATTAGTTGATTTAATCAACAGATCTGAAAAACTGAGTTTCTCCACAAAGAATCACACAAAAGCACAACTTTAAATCTTGTGTTTACCAGCGATGTACTCATAAGTTTCTTAGCAATAAATCAGTCAGCATGAAAAAAAAGCTTAAGAAAAGGACTGACTAAAGAAATCTTGGTCGACTAATAATTTGTGCGGAATATTTTGTGCATGTAGATGTTCCGAAAAAAGAAAAATATTCTTACTAAGCTGTTTACATAGCTAATGAAGATGAATATTCTACTAATATTCCTGTTTACATGCAAAGAATGCTCCTAAAACCCTAAAAATCAACATATCCCACATGGAAAACGCTCCATTTGGAATAAGGTCTAATTTGGAATATTCAAACGGAATATGCTGTTTACATGTCCCATATCTATTCAAAATTTTCTTGCAGGAGAACCCCCAAACCCCCCACTCCCCATACCTCAACATCTGCAGAGCACCTAGGCCCTCTAAAAGCCCAGGGGGAACCTAAAATTTGTGTAAATGTTAATATTAAATATAAATGATCCTGGCCATTCAGCAAAAAACATAAATGCTGTGCAGCCTTTAGAAGGATGTCATTATATAGACTGAATTTCTCTCAGCACCCCCAACTCTGACTGTCTTCCAGCATCCCTGTGCTTATGTGCCTTCTACAACTTATTGTTAAAGATCTCTTTGGAATTGGCTGGATTAAAGTGGCTGTTTACCTTGTGTTCCAAGGTGCTCGAGGCATTTGTGGTGCTGCAGGAGAGACCTCAGGTCATCAGGACTGGAGAGCGTTTGCAAGCAGTCCTTCAGTACAGAGGGGGCAGAGGTCAGCCACGACACACTCTGGTGATGGACAAAAGCAAACTGGTCAGGAAGAATGAGGTGATCATGCAGTCAGTTCAGAGTGAAATGTGACAGAACTTAAACACTTATAAAACACTTAATAAAATAAAGAAAAAAATATAATAAAGTTATTAAAAAAAACGTAAACACTTAATATAATAAAGAAAGACAATATAAAGTTATAAAAACTTAAACACTTAATAAAATATAGATAAAAAGATAATAAAGCTATTTTTTTAACACTTTTTTTTTTAGTTTTGTTGTGAGTTCTTTTATCCTTCTTTTTTGTTTATTTCTTTCTTTCCTGTCTACCTGAATTATGTGTCACAATGGTGGCTCACATCAAAATAAGATAAAGAAAAAAATATAATAAAGTTATTTAAAAAACTTAAACACTTCAAAAATAAAGAAAAATATATAATAGTTATTTAAAAAAAACTTAAAACTTATTAAACACGTAATAACAAAAACATAAAATTAAGTTATTAAAAAAACACTTTAAAACATCAAAATAAAATAAAGAAAAAAATAAATACAGATAAAAAAGTATAAGAGCATAAGGTATACTATGTTATCAATAGTATTTTTTAAAATGATAGAAGCAATTACCTTTATATCAGATATATAAAAGCCTACTTGCTAAGTACTCTAAAATCATAAGATTTTCTTAAATTCGCAAAAGAAATCGGACATATTTATATTGCTGTATAACCTTTATTCCAGACTTAAAATCAGAAATAGAGAGGTTAGGACATTCTTAAACACAGTGCATGTTTCCAGTAGTAGGTGCTGTAATGTAATGTTGTTTCCTACCTGACTGAGGTCTGGTACCGGCAGGAGTTTTTCCAGTTTAGACAGAAACTCCCACACAATGAGCTGCATGTCGGTGTCGTAGCTGGGGCCGTACTCTGTTGGAAAAACCTCCTGGGAAGCACAAAGGTAGCAGGTGTGACGGGACATAGATTCTCTTTAGGGAAGCCAGCTGGGTTACATGTGAAGCTAACTTGCCTGGTAGAAATGCTCCCTCTCTGCTGGGTCTTTCAGTAGCGTTTGGATGAGCTCCACAAAAATGGCCTCCTCTGCAGCCACCTCTGCATCTCCACTCTGAAAGACAATAACAGCGTTATCTCTCCAAACAATATAATAGTGAAATATTCATAACAATTGCGACAAAAGCAACAAATTTGGCATATATGTAGGTTTATATGTTACGAAAAGATATAGATATCGGGGCGTTGCAAATAGCCGCCAAATAGGCACTGAATATTCCTAAATGTTGCAGAAAACTGATTTTATGACTCTTGATGATTTCCAAAGTATGTTCAAGCTGATTAGATCAAATGTCAGAAGATCACAGACATGGTTTTTTTTATTTCTTTTTTTAAAGGGTGCTTTTTAAAAGCTAATAACCTGAAAAAAAAAAAGGCGCATGGTCACTTCAGGGTCAAACTTCACCCCCTTGCCTTGATGACAGAATGACAAATAATACACTAATAGCACGGCACGATTTTCAGCTTGTTGTATTTTTGCAGTGGCCTTCAAATCTGAGCAAGAGAACTTATATTTGTCTGATCTCTAACCTGTGACCAAGCCGACTTGGTTGAACCTATAAGGAAACTAAGATCGGTCTCCTGTCGGAATAGCTCACTGGGTCAGAGACACACAAGCTAATCCACCACGGCAAGGTGCCAACTCCAACAGGATTAGATTTTTTTAGTTTTATTTATTGTTTTGATATGCAATAGCACATTTGAAAAATATTTCTTGTATATACTGCAGTTGTATAACAGAAAACGGTGGCCAGGTTACGGCATTATACAAGAACTGAGGAGGAGGGTTGCTAGGGACAAAGTTTGACCAAAAATAATCCAATTAAGAAAACAATAACTAATAACAAACGTTGTTCACACTTTAGGATCCACAAATTTGAATGTTTTGGACATGACTAAAGTGTGCACGTTGTTTGTTTGCTCGTCTTTCAGTGAGTGTCATGAATTGTATGTGATCACTTTTAAACCCTGCTTCAAGCTTCCCCCTCCCGGCCTCGTTTTGTGATGAAGTGATTATGACATGTGATTCCATACCCTGCTGTTTATAGGTACTTTTTTAGTTTTCCTTGTGTGAGGCCTGTACTGACCGGGAAACAAGATTTCTGTTTTCTTTTGCAGACAGATCTCACTATACCCACAGTTATAAAAGATTTGCTATGAACTGAAAGTTTAAATTGGTCCCATATCATCTGACCAGTAATTACAAGGTTCATGCCACTGTGCTGTACATGTGGCAATGAGAGAAAGGAGTGACTTGTCGTCACCTGTTTTTTGGGAGAATTGTAATAAGACACATCGCTCTCACTTACTCCTGTGTATCCTGGTGGGCGGATTCGCTCCAGGTGAGGCTGTATGCACGAAATGTTGGCTGTTTCTTCATTTCTGCACAACTCAAGAATAACCTGAAGGGAAAGATGCCAAGAGAAGAGAAAGGTATCCCTTCAGCAAGACACAGAGTTAACTGCATCCTCGAAGTATGACATAGTTGTATCAACATTTTTGTAACTTGATCTGGAGCGAAACCCGCTGACTCACTTTTGCTCTCAGTCGCAGGAGCAGCTTGCCTCGTTGCTTTGGATTGAGCAGGTCTGGAACTGTGGCCGTCACCAGCGTCACAAACTCATCGAGCTTTTCATAATCGAGAACCTCTCTCCGTTGAGCCACCTGCCACATCGCTGCAGAGAGCAGCCGCAGAGGAGGAATCAGCAGCCTTAGTGATGACAGCGGCAGGAAAATATCTGTGCAGACATGGACAGAGTCATCATATACATTTGTGTAAATGACAAGTGACTTCTTGTTACACATTTAAGTGGCAGAACCTGATTCTAATAAAATAAGATAAAATAAGATTAGATGAACCTTTATTAATCCCCGTGGGGAAATTCAAGTGTCAAAGCAGCAAGCAAAACAGGTACAGGTGTACAAGAATTATAAAACAATAAATAGGGATACAGAATATACAGAATATACATGGTAAGTGAGCACGGTATTAACCGTCCGTCAATGAAGATGACACAATAATGTGTGCATGTTTGCTTTAAAAATAAAAAATATAGTTATACACTGGGTCTGGTGTGACTATTTAGGTTGAAGAATTTAGTTTAAATCTGGCTTAAATATTAAAAAGGTGAAGGGCTTAAAGTGTGTCATTAATTGGTCATTGGGGAACTTTCTGTATCAGATGTTTTGCTATAGTAAACAAACCCGACACACCTCCACAGTGCCTGTATCTAAGTCAGAGTGCAGATCAAAAAACTTTATTATAGTAAAAAGCATGCAAATTACACAACAAACAGCCTCGAGAACTTCAGCTGAAAGCTGTTTGAATATCTAGAATTAACAACTAGCACAACTACTGTAGTTAAAAGAAACACCTCTTAAAATATAATGCTGCCACAACAGCCTCGGTGTGTTGAAAGCTGTCCTGTTGTCTCAACACTGTTACAGGCCATATCTAATGTACAACACCTAGAATTTCCTCTCACACATCATGTACCAACACAACTCCTTTTAGCAGTTTTAGCTTAGTTAGCCACGTAGCCAAAACAGTGGGAAATGTAACGTTAGCTTACAAGAGACTGGTTTGCAGCTTGTTGGAAACACAAAGGAAATTTCACACTTTTGTTTGTACTCGACAGCATTGGTGAAGGTCTTACAGAAAGAAAATGCTGCCTTAATTCTATGTCTAGCTGTGTTAGCTGAGGCTACCAGATAACGAAGCTATGCGAGACAGCTAGCTTAGCTGTTATTTGCGACACAATTACTTAACACTCCAATAACAAAACAAACCTGTGTTCGCCACTTGACAGGAACTGCCAGTCGTTTCCATGATAAATACAAAGTAAAGTCACTTTTAAAGTCCCTAAAACAGACTATCATCATAAGCTAGCAAGCAATTTGTTGTTAGCTTCTCACAGACCGGAAACACGTGTGGGACTTTAAAAATAAGAGCTTTGAATTATAAAGTATGTGCGCAAAAGTACTTCTCATTAATAGCACCAGCTGATAATAGGTATATATTATATATATTTAAAGGAAATAAAAACGAATTAATGCATGTAGTTATTCATTAGATAATCTGTATGGTGCAGAAACACAGTAGGTGGCTTGTCCTTCATGATCTATCAGGCAAACTAAACAGTGTACTATAATTATGAATAACCTGACAGCAGAAATAACTCTCCAAGGCATATTAAATCTAAGACTAATATTGTACTTAGCTTTTAAATAATAACAGAGTATTCATGTGTGTAAATGGGAATATCATGCAGTGCGAAACAAGAAGTAAATGGTCACCATTTAGCAGGTAGGTAAAACGTTTTATTCGCAGTATATTCCATGTGCAAACTTTGAAGATTTAGATGGGCTGGAATCATATTCCAACACGACAAGGACATTTTGTGTGCAAGTAAAATCTTGTTTCTCTACTGTCATCACAGCCCTACACTTTGATGATCACCAGATGGCCAGTGTCGCTTTTAATAATAAAAATTCTTGAAATGTATCTCTTCCCCACGGCAACAACGTGAATCCATCCACGCAGAAAGACAGTCCATAGCGACTGGCAACAGGTCACCGAGGCAAGGAGCTCTGTGGGTCAAATCTCTGACGTCAAAGCAGGATGCCACACGTATAAAACTTGCAGTTCCACGGTCCAAACCGTGTAGAACTTGGGAAGTGATATCCAATAATGTGGTGTTAAATTCAGTCGAAGCAGGGTTAGCATTCCTGACAGCAGGGCAGGACATCAGGCTCCAGAGTCCAGGGGACAAACCTTCAACAAAAGTAAAAGGTTAAATACAGTGATTTGACCAGACTACAACATTTAACTGAATAAGGGCAGGATGTATTGAAATGTTGTCAGTGGTTATACAAGCTTAATCCGAGCAGTTCATATAAACGTCAGCACCAATATCACTGCAAAACCACACAGTGCCTACAAAAAGTATTCACGTCAGCTTACCTCAGACTTTATGTTTATGATTTAAGATTTACATCCAATCACTGGTTAATTAATTTCCTGACAAAAACTACATCATAAAGACAAAGGAACACTCCAAACTAATCATCAGTCATTTAAAGAGGACCTATTATGCTTTTGTGCTTTTTCCCTTTGCTTTAGTGTGTTATATAGTTTTTTGTGCATGTAAAAGGTCTGCAGAGTTACTAAGTCCACACCAAAGGGAGTTACTCTCCCCCACAGAAACACTGCTCCTGAACTGCCTGAAACGCCTCGCTTGAAGTCCCGCCTTTTCTTCCGTAACACGGTGATGTCACCGAGTAACACATTTACATAATACCTGCCTAGCAGCAAGTTTGGCACGGCCTCAAACAAAGGTAGTTAGAAACAGAGCTGGAGCAGAGTCTGAAGAGTTTGATTTGGTTGACCAATCATAACAGTGGGCCAGCTGATCACTCAGAGCAGACTGGGCCTTATTGGGAGGGGGGGAGGATCTCAGTCTCACAGCCGAGGCATGAGAAAAACAAAGTGTTTTTTAAACAAAAAAACATGTAAACATGATCTAGCAGAAACCAAAATACAAGTATGAACCTGGAAAAGATCATATGTGCTCGCAGGAGAACCTTTACATGAAACTTTCCATGGCAACGCTGTATTACATGATGCCTGGTCGATTAATCTATTAGTGGGTCGACAGAAATTGACAACTATTTACAATCTAGATAATAAATTGATCGTCTGGGTTATTTTCCTAGCTAAAATACTCAACATTTGCTTGTTACAGCTTCATGTTTCATTCTTTATCTACTGAGAGTAAACTCTGTGTGTTTACATTGTAATTACCACTGTGTTTAGCTCCACAGTAACTCCTATCTAATATTTGAACAGGCAACACATAAAGGGCAACAGGTAGCGATTAGCTTGGCTAGCTACTTGAAAGATAAAAGGCCTCTGGGCTTAGGTTAGTTTAACTGAAATACAGTTCAGTCAAAGACAAAATAGTGACAAATAAACAGCGTTATTTGATTATCTATCACTTCACATTGTGTTAACACGACTAACTTAGCTCAGTAACGGTAGCTCAGTAACGGTAGCTTAGCAACTTCCTTAGCCGCGCCCTCTCAATTACAAAACGTTAGTAAAGAAAGTTCTCCACTTACCTTTTCTACGGGACTATGAAATACATGAAGAGGAAAAACACGATGTCAAAGATCACGAACAACCAGAAGTCATACCAGTACGAGTGTTTCGGTAAAGATACGGAAGCTCCTTGAGATTTAAACATATTAAGGTCTTTTTGTGACTCAGTCACGGGAGACGCGGCTGGTCCCATCTTTGCTTTAGTCTGCAGCTGCGCATGCGCGAGTTCCCCCGGAAGAGAAAGGACGAAATGAGAAGTAGTCCTTCAAAATAAAACCCCCCAAAAAACTGTACTTTCTTTCCCATTGTTTGAAAACAGGACTTTTGACATTTTAAAAGTAAATACAGATTGAAATGAGCTGTGAATGGTAAATGGTAAATGGACTTGCATTTATATAGCGCTTTTCTAGTCTTCCGACCACTCAAAGCGCTTTACACTACATGTCAGCATTCACCCATTCACACACTGATGGCAGAGGCTGCTAAGGTGCCAACTTTGCCCATCAGGATGTAATCTAAATACTCATTCACACACCGATGGCATCGGGAGCAATTTGGGGTTAAGTGTCTTGCTCAAGGACACATCGACATGTGACCCGGAGCAGCCGGGGATCGAACCACCGACCTTCTGATAGGTGGACGACCTGCTCTACCCTCTGAGCCACAGCCACTGTGAGGTTGGATTTCTGAAATAAAACTGAAAATCTCTGTTTCTCCCTCCCTTTGTCCCTCCCTCACTCTCCTTCCACTGATTCTGGCCTCCTCCTTTCTGTTTCTAACTACAGACCAACACTGTTGGTGACACCTTGCGGACTCTGAAGTGTAAGTTCACACACATGAAACTGATATTTCATCGGTTTACAGTTTAGGATGTCCTCTTACTCACGTCTCACCCCAATATCAGGAATTACTTAATATTAGTATAAAGTGAAGAGGCCGTTTCATTTGTGACTCCGTGGCAACTCAACAGTAAGTTCACACACATGAATGAAAATGCTGCTATGACATACAGTATGTAGCCTTGGCACCATAAAATTATGCCGTTATCTGAGTTAACACAGTATGTGATGATGTCAGTGAATACAGAGTTTTCCTAGGGACACCTACTAAGTTATAGTGAAACAATACCACTACCTAAACAGCCCCACTTACTAGGTAAATTCCGTCACACCAATGTGGATAAGGCAATATTCATAGGGGTATTTAGTTTTTAAAAAATCACATATTCAATTATATTAAATTACATTTTTCCTGATACATCGGTCTAATGTATTTTTCTATTTGTCTTACAGGTGTCCTGCTGTCCAGCTCCTCTCTATCTCCATCTCCCTCTCTATCTATCATATCTGTCTTTACTTGCCACTCTATCCACTCTGCCTATTTGAGGTTATTTTCCCCCCTCTCACCCCAGATTATCGTTTTTCTCTCTCCTATCAAGTCTACCCCACTCTATCTACGTTTTGGCTCTTTTTGCAAAAAAATTCCAAATTTGCCATTTCTGCAAATACCCTCTGATGGTGGTTGAAATATTTTACCCGAATATATTTTGGTTCATGGTTACTGGAACAGATTACTGGTATCTGTTTTTTTTGGTTCCACAGGTTATTGGTACCTGATCTAACTGTCATTATGGTTCTGTGAGTTTCCCTGCTCACATTTTCTGTCTCTCCTGTGTCTCTCTCTCACACTTGAAGTGATCTTTCCAATTGGCACTAACCTGTCAAATATTGATATATTCTGTTTGGATAAATGAATCATTAAATTTAACTTAATAATTAAGAAAAAGTCTTTTTATAAAATTTGTTTGGGCATTATAAAGATTTATGGGGAAAAAGACACATAAAAAACACATACAAATGATTCTGCTCTAACTGAATTTTTCTTTTAAAAATATATATTGGACTTTAAAAACAAATTGTAATTCAAAATTGAATCTTGTAAATTTCCAAATACATAATTTGTAACAAAGTGCAAATCATTAAAGATAATACTGTATTGTTGGGAAACAATATACAAAAGAAATAATTGGAGTGAAAAAACATATTTATATTAGAAGTGTAGTTGTTCCTGAACTTTGCTGCTGTTTTGGACACCTGTAGGTTTGTATCCAAAGGTTTGTATTGATTGCAAATATCTTCACACTTGAGTTCACACAATCAGTTTTTTGTTTAGTCAACTAGTGTAAATAAGTGTATAAGTAATACTACTAGTAATACTACATACATTGTGTTAATAGTCTAGTAAAGTATAGTAAACTTTATTTACTGTAATAAATCAACCATCAGCTGAGAAACTGTATTCTTTGATTCTGATATTTAAATTTAAACCTGAATATATTATGTTAGTCTTTATAGATTAAGATGGTTTAAGGTATTTATATCAGGTTGCTGTCACTGAATTTGACTTTCAAGTAATTTGTATTATAAATTCTAAAATATACACATACCATATTATATTACCCAGTTAATATCAGTTAAGTACAATATTTGAGGATTAGTACTGATCTATGTACAGTGCTCTGTCCCATTTCTGAGATTGGATTATTGCTTTTCTATTGGCCTGTTTGCTGAAAATACTGAAACTGTTAATTGCTGCCTCGTGTGCATTAAAATCTGTAAATTGTAAGTAGCATTGAATTAGCATAATTCATCTTTTCTGGTGTACCTTACATTTTTAGATTTACCTTAAATATATTCCCACAGGCTTGACAAGGATTTTCTAGAAAAAACATTTGGTTGGCCACAGTTAATAGGCTATTCCTTTTGTAAATAATTATAAATAGGAAAGTTTTGAAACCTATAAACTTGAACTATTTTCCGTGTTCATTTACCATTCTTAAGTGCTTTTGATTAGTAAATTCTCCAGCCGGGCAGTCACTCTCACAGACCCCGCTGTGAGCTGTTTTGATTTGCTTCGTTATTTATTTATCTTTGTATTCATTCCCTTATTTATTTACTCTTCTGTTTAATTTTTCCTTTTATTTATTTATTCATTTTTTATTTATTTTAAAATTTGTTTATTTATTTTTGCATTTATTTATTGATTGATTTATTTTTGCATTTATTCATTATTTATTTATTTTTGCATTCATTTTTTTTTATACATTTTATATTTATTTCTAAATGTGTGTAATTATTTATGTATTTATGCATTTATTTATTTATTTCTGCAACAATTTTCCCTTTGCATTTCACCCCTTATTTATTTCCCCAAACTTATTTATTTCTGTATTCTTTTCTTTGTACATTTCTTCACATATTTCTATCCTGATATCTTCCCATCAGTTTCAGTTGGCCTGGGACAGAGAAAGCATTTATGAAATGCTGAGTTTGTATCAAAGATGACCACAAGATGGCAGCATACCACAAAGAAAGAAATTAATGTTTGTACAGGTCCCCAAACCCGGCAGAAAGCTCACCACAGGGTACAAAAATAATCCCTTTCGACAGTTCTTATTTGTGATATTAATGCTTATTAACAGATTTCTATATTGAAAATGAAGGCAGCTTATTAATGTGCCTTGCATTGAACCTTTCTATTCAAAACAAACAGGAAAATACTGAATTTACTGAAGAAACCATCGGATTGAAATAGGCTTAGGTTGCTTTGCGACATAGAGCCCCCGGGCCAGTTTTCCTTTTGTGGAGGACCAAATTTGGTTATACAGCCTGGATGTGAGAAATAAGCCTAAATAAAGGCAACATGGAATGAATTCAAAAAGTGATAGGTGAGCTCTCGGGGGCTCAAACCTGATGTCAGACAAGACATTATTTGTTAGGCCTATTAGTCAGTGAAAACTACTATAAAATGAGATAGTGTAATGTGTTAGTTTGTCTATGTGCTGCACAAGTGCTGTAAGTAAATAAGGAGTGCGTAGACGGGCGTTAGTAGTGCACATGTTTACAGTTTGCCATCCCAAGGGTTAAATTAGAAACTCATTCATGCCTCACCCCCCAAAACCAAACAAGTAATTTCTTACTATTCTCTAGAAGCAAATCAGGCCTGCCTTTCGTCTCCCTAATGTGAGCACTGTCTGATACAGTCCAACAATTACAACAGTGCATTATCCAACTCGCTGACTGTAATTCAATTAACTTCCTCCCCCCGGCTTCATCCACCCGGATAATACACACATTAATTAACAACAGAATCCAATATCGGCTGTTCTGCGCCTCCACTTATTTTCATTTCCCATAAAAAAGGTCATAGCAGCCACTTCCAAGTGAAGACAATTGGTGTAAGTGTGTAGTAACGGATTACACTTGCATATCGCCAGAGCTCAGAGTGTGTGTGTGTGTGTGTGTGTGATGGGGAGTGGGGAAGTCAGTCTGTTGGTAGTCAGAGGCTGAGGCCTGGGAGAAGTGCTGACACAGCTGTGATGCACATCGATCATCAGAGTTGTCTTTTCACCAAACTCATAAGGCAAAGTCCCCGTAGAGAGGAATTTTAGCAACAAACATTTCAGGCAGAATCGCATCTGTCTCATTTCTCTGCAGGCAGAACGATCTTTGGTTGAGTTAAACCTCAGTGGAGAGAGTCTGATTTCTGAACTTCTCTTTGGGTTTAAAGCATTACAATGAAGCCAGTAAACAGTGGCAAAGCACTATTTCTTGTTTTTAAAAAAAATGAAGGGAACCTTATCAAAAATGGTTGTTATGAGTCGTGTAAAGAAAATCTGCCAGTATATCATTATAGTATTTGAAATTCTCAAATATCAATATCTGTATTGGCCTCAAAAATCCTGTATCAGTCAGGCAATAATGCAGATTCATACATCCAAATATTAGCCTATGGATAAATTTGCTAAAAATGACTTGAAATTGCTTACATAGTCTTACCAGCCAGCAACGAAGCAAGCAAATGTGAGAATTTAAGATATTGGTAAAGGTAATGGTAGCTTTACTTAAATAACTAAAGCCTTAGCTTAGATTTAGATTTCATTTGTTTACACATATGAAAAAGGTTTATAAAAAGTTTATATTATATAAACAACAACAAACGTGATGGAGATGTGCAAAAAAACCCCTCAGAGGCGCTTGATCAGGGCACTCTCCAGTGCAAACCTTAATCAATTATAAAAAGAGAATAAATTATTAAAAAGGATGGTAAATAGAGACAGAAGAAGAAAAAAGGATTACACAAGCTAGCAGACATCCATATATGCAAGTAGACAAAGTGATGAAATAGAATTAAGAGTCTCATTATTAGTAAGCAATTTACATAGATAATCTATAAGGAAAACAACGGGGAGATAAAAAAAAACCTTTGACGGCTTTCTTAAATTGTCCTGCTGCCAACTTTAAAATATGAGATGGCAGAGCGTTCCATACCACTGAAGCTCTGTAAATGAAACCAAACTGTAACTGAGATGTTCGACACATAGGAGGTCTGAGTTTGTAATTATTTCGAGTTGAATAATTGTGGAATTGTTGATTAAAGGGATACTGTACAAGGAAATATGAGGGAAGGGTCCCGTCCAAAGAGCTGTACACAAATACAGCAATCCGAAGTTGGTTATTATGATAAACACTGAGGATGCCGGACTTGAAAAACAATGGTTGAGATGAATGAGTTTGATGTACGCAGTCAATAATTATTTAGACGAAAAATAGGGACGAGTTTAGAGGGATGAGTACTTGCCCAGACTGAGTTACAGTTAGGGCTGTGTATTGGCAAGAATCTGGCGATACGATACGTATCATGACACAGGGGTTACGATTCAATATATTTCTACACACTCCTACACACTGTTCCTTTAACTGATAGTTGAGCTTTTCTGCTTACTTTAGGTAAATGTATAGTGTTAGAAATGTTTTGTTTGTGTCACCTTGAAGAATGCTATATTATACTGCAACTATAAAAAGTTGTATGAGTCGTATAAGCAGGGCCGAGTCTATGGGGTGGCCTTGCCAACTGTGACTTCTAATTCTAATTCAATTTTACATCAAAACTGGATTTCCCCTGACATGCAGATCAGAAAAAGACGGTCTGTGTCTCGTCTTGGTCATCCAATTAAAAACACACCACTCACCGCTCAAGGAAAATGGAGGTCTGCAAGCCCATCTGGAACCCCTGGCTGGAGTTTTTGACCTGTGTGGGGCTCTAAAGGGCAAAGAGAGACAGGAACACACACAATCACATACATGTTACCTACTACAATCAGAGGAGCAGAGAGCAAAACAGAACAATTGCGGGGTAAGTGTTTTGGGGTGGGGGGGGGTGGTGTCAAGGCAGTCTCGTTCATCCCCATTCAACGCGCCAACCTAATTACCAGAGGAGAGGGAAGCAGTAATTAGCAGCGAGTCTCACCTCGTTAATCACAAAGGGCTCCTTCGCTCTATTTATATCTGATTAATGGCTTGCTTAAGCACGGCGAGATATTTATGTTTCTGTTAATTGTGTGCTGCTTGTATCCGCTCTGCTCGCTGCGGCTTGTTTGCACCCCCCCCCCCGACTGACACCCACACACAGACACACCCCCGCTACACCTACCTCGTATCATTATAGGCTACTACTTACTGTTTTCCTCAAACAGTCAAAGCTGTTAAAAGACTGTCATTTGTCTCATACCTGATTTGTTTCTTAGTCGTAATTATCCTATTAGCTTGGATCCCTTGTATACCATTTCAACGCTGCAGGACGTGGAAACCTTTCGTTTCTTCTTTTGGATATTTTGAAGACTCTCAGTGAATTTAACTGCACTTAAAGCTGAAGTAGGCGAGATTAGAGCAAATGTGATTAAAAAAAGTCGCTATATCCTGACAGTAGTACATGAAACAGGTAACCTGAAAAAAATCATGTTCCTCTGTGTGCTCCGGTGCTCCTAACGGCATCTGCAAGATTTCACAGACCGGAGGAAACAAGCAGTAAGAGCTGATCTGAGGTCTGCTGTCTATGAGAGCCGGCTGTCAATCACTCGCGCACTCCGACCAAACGGTCAAACTAGGCAGCGCTGATCAAATATGAATCAATATTCTGTTACTGTAATGCCTATTTCTCGCCTCAAATGTTTTCAGAATCATCTTGTAGTGTACGGTTTAGCTGTATAATGAGAACGTTTGTGACGCCGCCGCCATTGTGAAATCTGGTGAAGGAACGCCAAGTTCCGGTCACATGACCGGAGCACAGCCAATAGGAATGCTCTCTCAATGAAATGACCTGTGATTGGTCAAAGTCTCCCGTCACGAGCTAGATTTTCTAAAGCCTGAAAACAGAGCCATGATGAGGTGCAGAAGTCTAGTTTTCTCTCAGACCACTTGAATTACAATATGCTGAAAGGTTATTATGGAATTTTTGCCCAATGATGCCAAAAATATACTGCCTACTGTCACTTTAAGTAGAAGGAGAGGCACAGTAGAATTTGAATATTTAATAGGGAAACAGTGTAGTAGTGGTGTAAGGCGTATTGGTTTATTTGGACCGGCATCTCCTCTCTGTTTAAAGAGGAGCTATTATGCTTTTGTGCTATTTCCCTTTCCTTTAGTGTGTTATATAGGTTTTTTTGTGCATGTAAAAGGTCTGCAGAGTGTTTCAGACAGAGGGTGAAAAGAGGTGCTGCAGCAGTCGGTATGAGAAAAATAAAGAGTTTTTTGAACATTTAATCATGTAAACATATTCTAGTAGAAACCCAAAATACAAGTATGAACCTGAAAATAAGCATAATAGGTCCTCTTTAATATTTTCAACATTAGGGGTTTATTTTGCCTCAGTTTGTGCCTTACTTTATCCACTCATTACTCCACCCAAAATATGAACACCTTATTATTCACAAACACGTCGTAGAATATTAGATAAATGTAGGCTAGATGTAAACTTACAGTTTTGTATCAACAAGAAAGGCAAAGAAATGTGTGTCACCTCTGGCTGCCATCTTTGTTTGAAGGAACGAAGATGAAAATCTTCTGCACTGGACTGAATATTTATGGTTCTGGCAGCATAGAGGAGTCTTTGAGGATGCTGGAAACGTCTTCAAAACAGTTAAGTTGTGAGAATGTACCTGCCAGTTTTCCACACTTTGGCTTGATTTTATTTTTGAGAAAACAGTGGCTTATACTGTATCTTTGACTCGAAAATAGGTTTAACAAAATTTTACAAAAAAGTCCAAGGAACTTTTATTCCCAAGAACTAAAAGGTTCCTTCAGCGCTTATTGTTTTAAGTTAGTTCGAAACTTTATTGGCCACGTCGTGGAAAATTGTCTTTGCCTTCACCACACCGTTAAAAACAATCCAGGACAACTGGCAATACAGGACAATGATACAGAGTGAGAGAAGGGCTATGGTTGAAATCCAAAGTAGGAAGGAGTAGCTCTATTCTTACTTGTCTTTAGCGCCTCCCTGAGGGTAAAAGCTCAAAGTGCGAGTGCAATGGGTGGGAGGCTATCACTTATAATCTGCTGAAAGCTGTTCACGATCACAGCACAATGAGCTACAAAGCAAAACCGCATGTCTGCAGTTGCTGTTTTTTTAAAAACGGTAGTTGTGAAATGCTGCGGAACATGATCACGTACACGACCAATCAGTGATGTTCAGCAGTGTAAGCCCCTCCCTGAAAGGACAAATAATGGACTATCTGCCCTTTTGGGACGGTATCAAGAACTATGGCCTAAGAACTAAATTTAGACCCTGCACTAGGTTGCACCAGCTTTGCGTAAGTTCAAACGTAGCTTAGTTTGAACCTAATTTCTAATTTAATAAGTCATAGTTTACCAGCTACTAACATTTTAATGGTTGCACCAGCTGAAATAGTTACAACGTAGGCATAAGTTACAACTTAAATCTTACATCTAGCCCCTAATAGGTGTAAAGTCCTCCATAAAATAGCGGTTGGCATGGCGCATTGTTTTGAAAGGTCACTCACTCAACACTCATCGTCAACCGCATATCCGGGGTCGGGTCGCGGGGGCGACAGCTCCAGCAGGGGACCGCAAACTTCCCTTTCCCGGGCCACATTAACCAGCTCTGACTGGGGGATCCCGGGGAGTTCCCAGGCCAGTGTAGAGATATAATCTCTCCACCTAGTCCTGGGTCTTCCCCGTGGCCTCCTCTCAGGGGGCATCCTCATTAGATGCCCGAACCACCTCAGCTGGCTCCTTTCAACGCACAGGAGTAGCGGCTCTACTCCGAGTCCCTCACGGATGACTGAGCTTCTCACCCTATCTCTAAGAAAGACGCCAGCCACCCTCCTGAGAAAACCCATTTCGGCCGCCTGTAGCCGCGATCTAGTTCTTTCGGTAATAACTCAGCCCTCATGACCATAGGTGAGAGTAGGAACGAAGATTGACCGGTAGATCGAGAGCTTTGCCTTCCGGCTCAGCTCTCCTTTTGTCACAACGGTGCGGTAGAGCAATACCGCCCCCGCTGCTCCGATTCTCCGGCCAATCTCACGTTCCATTGTCCCCTCACAGACCCCGAGGTACATGAACTCCTTCACTTGGGGTAAGTTTTGAAAGGTGACTTTGTTGGATGAGGAGGAGCAAATTATACCGGCTGTTATACTGGTGTCGGCGACACGCCCTGTGATAGATGACCCCTTGGCCATTCACGACGACTGATTTATACATCCCGTTTTCGTTTTCCACGAGTGGATACAGAGGCTCACCGACCTGCTGGCAACAGCTTTGAACATAACATGGACAGAAACGGGCCCCTCGGTCCTTCCCTACACTATTATTTTGCTACAGGATACCTTCAAAACTTGGTTGGTGATTCAAATCTACTGTGTGTGTAAAGCAATAAGATTAGTCGCGCTGTCGTTATGTCAGCGCTCTGTAAACACGCAAAATAAAATGCATAACGTAACGATACATAAAACACATACGGAAAGTGGGCAATTACATATAAATATCCCCTGTGCCACATTGACGAGCAAATATATAGGGTTAGATAACTTCCTAATTAAAAACTACTAATTTCTAACAGTTTGCCAGTGTATGCTATTATGATGTGTTTGTCACAATTCCATCTGTCTAATAACTTAACCGTTTTATTATATTACTCTATGCTGTAGTTGACGGATTCACCACTCAATGTCTCTGTTGTTGTTTTGCACGTTAGCTGTAGATTAAGGTTGTATAATTATCACCTAATCGTAAGACTTTGTCCTAGTTTGCGTACCCTTTTGTTAGCTAACGTTAATCCTTTTGATTAACGTTAGCTATTTTTTAGCCGTTAGCCTTTTCGCCAAACTGCATCAAGATTAGTGCTTTTCACTGATTGGCCACAGAATGCAAAAACGTAATTTTCTACGACATTTTGGTCGGTGTGGACATTACGCCAGAGTAACTAAGATGAACCTCACATCTCTGTGGTGCAACCAAACATTGACACAACTTTGTGTGGACTTTGCACCCTAACTTAAGAGAGAACTTACGTACAGCTGGTGCAACGGCCTGCTGGTCCCTCTGGTGGAAACACAGATAAAGTTCCCGAGTTCTTCAAAAGGTTCTTGGTCCCCTGGAAAGGTTTCTGCTGTGAAAGTAGCCTAAAATATAACAGAAATAAGATTCAATGAGAGGATAGACAGGACACTTTTTTCTGATAACAGCAACATAGTAACCGCATGTATATCTTCATCTCTAATTTAAAGTGGCGTATTTGTGTTTGTGGTGATTCTGTACTTCCTGCACAAAATGATGATTTTGACTTATCCCTCCTGTTTTAACACAGAGCAGACTACGGAAAAGGAAAACACTTGCTTCGGTTCAGGCAATAAAACCACTATAGTTAGGTTTAGGAAAAAAAGGTTTAGGTTGGGCTCAAAACTACTACGTTTGTACAGTGAAAATGACGCTGGACGTTGTGAACGGGGGACATAAACGATCAGCTGATTGTAACGTGACACACGGGACACGGACACCGGTCTCTTGGATGAAAGCCTTGTGTTTGCTGGACCCATCTACCTCACCTCCCAGTCGTCCAGTGGGTGACTTTTCGCTATTAAAGCTACGTCACCACACACCTGGCACACTTTCCCTGAGCGTTTATATTGATGCGGATGGGTTTACATTGTAGTTAATGGGAAAGCCTGGTGCATTTCATACCGACGCTAAAGGATGCCTTAAGCTTTGGTTATACTCACGCGAGACACCGTGGCGTGGGCCTCCGTAGATGGCACGCGCACTACAAGCATGCACAGAGGCGTTCATGCTCAGCGTGTTGTTCACTGCAATACGCTCCGAAACGCCAGGAGGCGCACAAACAAAATATTCTGTGGATAAGCAAGAAGTCGACGAGTGTTACCGAAAAGGAAAGTAGGCTGCCTGGCAACAGCAGTTAACACACCGACGTACGTACTGCCAAACATTGCATTTCTGTACTGTAATTATTACTGTCGCTTACCTCCAAGTCACAATTACTTTCTGTCTCTCGGAGCTTCCCCTCGGGTCGCCACTCTTTCGATGAGACTTTTTTTTTGGGGCTTTTACAAAACGACCTCTCATATTCTTTCACAGCCTGCGGTAAAAAGCCTCTTCTATTTCTTTCCAAGAATTTAATGTCATGTGACTGTCCATGTGGTCTCTCAATGAACAGTTGTAGAGATGTCTGTACGGGCAAACCAGCTCGGCCAGTCTTCCCTCGAAGGCGTCCGTGTTGAAACGAAAAGCGAAGCGCGCGCAGACGAAGCGTAGTTACAAAAATTCAGAGGTGCACGACAAACCACCGCAACAACTTGCGGAGCCACGCGAAAGCCGTGATGACGTCATTTTCCGGTGTGCGCACCTCGCGCCGGCTTCACTATAGCGAGCATAAACCAGACTTTAAGCGTTGGTATCCAACGCCGACGGCCGTGACAAAGCATCAGTAGGCTATTTGACGCCCTGGGAATGAGAACGGGCTGTGTACACATCCTACTATGACTGTGCTTTGCACCATTGATGCACCCAAGTAAGCTGCTCAGTGTCATCCACCTGCCTTGTATGTCTCTGAACTGTGGGAAGAAGCAGAAAAGGCAGTGACTGGGATTTAAACCACGAGTTGAGGTGATGTTAACCACCGAGGGAATCAAAACCTCGCTCCTAACCACGACCCCTGCCCACGCACTGAAAGCCTGAGCGGAGCGACGGGTCTGGCAGATTTCTATCTTGTCCTGTCTACGCCTGACTAGCCGTGACAGGTGTCAAAGCTCCGAGAGAGAGAGAGAAGACGCACGTGGAAAAAAAACGGTAAGAAACATCTGTTAATAGCGGAGCCTCAGATGGGAGCATTGTCTGCTATCTCCCCAACATTCCAGCACAGCTTTGCCAGGCTCACTCACTGGTTGCAATGCGAAGGGAGGCATAATGGGAGAGGATCAAAGAGCTAAACGAGGGGCTAAAGATACTGAAGCAGATTAGCGGCACTTCCCACAATGCCGACAGCTGCTCATAACCACGCTGGGCCTAAAGGTAGCTGCCGTCTGCTGCCCATAATACAATAGGAGAGGGAGGATCAGCGCGCGCACTGAAAAACATGTGTTATCATCACAAAGGGATTGTCAGCTTCAAACGCCTTACATCCCTCTGCCATCCCTCTGGATCAAACAGGCTGTTGGCTGGCAGTTATCACAGAGCTCTCTTCTAGTCTAGTCACATCCCTATTCTCCACTCTTCACTCGCTCTCCTCTCTTTTTTCGCCCCCTCTTCCTCTCTTCCTTTCTCTGTCTCAGCGGGGCCTAATCTCAATCACCGTTATCCTCCGAGCCATCGCCGTTCATTATACGCTCCTGACATCGCTGACGGACAAATAATCAAGACAATCCCTTTTGTCTGGAGTTTGTCTCTGTCTCAGTTTATCCCCCCCCCCCCCCCCCTCTCCCATCTCCCATCTCCATCCCTTTCAAAATTATCAACAACACAGGATCTTATTGTGGAGCTCTTGATATATCTCAAAGCGATGCATTGTTTGCCTGAATTCTCTGACAACCTCAGAGCCACACTCGGCATCATAAAGAGGGAAATGTCTGAAACAGATAGGGGAGCGCTTTGTTCTTTATTGTAATGGATGAACTCTCTAACTCAATCCGCGGCGTCCTAAACAGGCTGGGGCTGAATGCATTCGCCGATATGAATGTGTCATATTATGAGGCAACAATTACGAGAATTAGAGGAGAATTGTGCTCGGCGAATCACGGTAATCACATTCCTTCACACAGGAGATCTTTCCCATCGCGCTGCTCTCCTCCGCGAGCTCTCTGGTCTGCTTTTTGCCTCTCCTCTGTCAGGAGTGACACAAATGTTCACACATGAAAATGAAGAAAGAGAGGAATTTAATCTTATTTATATACTTTAAATTCCTATTTTAATCTAACTTAGTGACCCTCGATTGAATGAATTCCTCTGCAGACCTTCGGTGGCTGCAGAGTAAATAATTATTTGTCTGATACGACAGTTAAAACATGTCATTATTTACAGTCTTTATGGTTTTAACACCATTTTCTCTGCACTTTTAACTCACGCTGTCATACCCACTATAATCCTCGGACTCGAGGTGTTTATAGCAGTCACTGATGCGGCGGTAAATAAACATAAAGTCCCATGTGCGCCCACACCGAATGCATACAAATAAAGCGCAGTAAACACACGTAGGGCATGTGCAGGTATTTACAGTTATATTTGTATTATTTCCCCAAGAGAAAGCTTTTGGATTATGAGCTATTACCATACATCCATTTGGAGTTTGAGAGACTATTCTCCACCAGTGAAAACATTTTATTAATTTAATAATGGGATACAAATATATGTTTTTTTTTCATTTTTATATTTCGTAATCTAATTTATCTTTCGATCTCTTTCAATTGGCAGCATCCTCGCAAATCATAACGAACATAGAGGTAGTGAAATGCCTGAAAAAAAAGTGAAATATGATCATTTTATGACTCATATATTTAAAAAAAATGCTGACTTCTACAATTAATACGAGTGACCAATAAAAATAATCTGTACTTTTAAGCAAACCTCACATCCAAATATTGAATCCTAACCTGTAAATAGAGCTATAATTCAACACTTTACATCTAAAAAAAACAACCCTTTTTACTAACTATACACTTAATGTATAGTTCAAAACCCATTTTGCTTAATTACTTTCCTTTTATTAAATCTACGTGGATCAGGTGGAGATTGAGATATATTGGGTGTAAATAAAGATATATAGATAAAGATTAAAATATGGATTGTGCAGAACTCAATGTAAGAAACGTACTGAATGTTATGTACATTACACTTAGCAGGAGACGAGATGTGTAGTTGAGATGTATACCGACTCATCTCACACTTTTTGACTTTGTAGCTGAAACCAGTCCTCAGCAGGAAATCTGTCAATTTTGGCAAAACTGTCGATGATTAAGTACCGTGCCTTTTTTGCCAAACCACATAATGTGTGTTATTCATGGTATGTATGACGCTGGAATCGGAGGTGATGCCTCATCTGTGGAGTTAATCATCTACTTGGAAGAGAAGAGAGGGTGAATAGTGAGTGCCTGGGTTTCTCCGTTTCTCCAGTAGATGCCAGCAGTGAACCATTTAAAACGCCCGCCGCCGTCTCTCCCCCCTCTAATTCGAGGGCGCTCTGCATGTAACTGCTCTGGAGTTGGAGATGGTACAGATGGCTGGCCTAAACGCAACACTTATCCAGACATTTCACTGTTTGCAGAATGATATCAAAGTCAACTCAAAATGGAGGCTGTGCCATCAACTTGAAACAAATTCTAACACTTCCAACAAAATTGTATTGTGAGCAAAGTCGCCGCGGATTTGGTCAGCGTTCAGCACAGATGTCCCCCCCCCCCCCCCGTGTGTGTGTGTGTGTGTGTGTGTGTGTGTGTGTGTGTGTGTGTGTGTGTGTGTGTGTGTGTGTGTGTGTGTTTGCGTTAAATAAAAACTAGTGCTTCACATCCTCTTAAAAATTCAGCTGTGGATTTTCGGGGGGGGATAAATGCTCGCAATTATAATGTTTTAATCCAGATTGGATTCAGACACATTTATTTATTTCAGAGCGTGAGAGTTTAAATCGTGTGTCGGAACAAAAACAAATGCCCTAAATTATGTGAAATATGGGAGAATAACTGAAACAGCAACATCTAGTTGATTTTGTCTTTTCGGCGCTGAATAAATGTCAAACTGATTATTAACATTTAGATAATTCTGCACACAAATTTAATACAATTCCAATTGAAAATAAAACACTTTTCCTCTCGTCTTATTTTTCTGCCCTTTGTCCTCATCTTGACGCAAGCTCGAGATCAAAGTTGGCTCGCAGACCTGCTGTCATTTTAATGTTACAGCGCAAACGTCACATTAATACGTTTGAACTAAAGAATACAAACGTAGCCCTCCTCGTCTCCCTCGCATCGTAAAAGTGTGTGTGAGGGGAGAAAATGCATCCTCGTGAATGTGATATTACATTTGTTAAACTAGTTACCAAGGATACCTCTTATTTTTACCCTCTTGCAGCCCGAATGCCCCCTTCCTCGGTGTCTTTCTCTGCTCTGCTTTTTACTCTGATCCATTAGTTTCCATTAGTTTCTCGTTGCGTGTACAATTTGCGGGATTAAATAGCTGTGAAAACACTCGCACTACCTGCTGCTCGCTCAGATCCAAACATGTTTGCAGCTGGTTTCAGAACTAATACTCTGAATATGTGTTTTTGTGACCACTGTTTGAGCTCCAACAATAGGTTATCTGTGCCTATTTCTGTAGGGCGGGGCCCCTGAGACCTGGCCTCCCCGCACGATTGGCTGGCTCGCCACTGTGAGAAGTTTACTTTGGAGGGTGCTGTATGCTGGATTTTTTCGCTTCCAATTAAATGTGGAATGCAGCACTCTCGAAGGCCATTTGAAGTGTGTTGTGTTTGCATGTGTGTGTGTGTTTGTTTGTCTCCGTACCCTCCTCTTTCATTTCCACACACAGAGGTCTTTCAGCGGAGACGAGACAACCTCCCGAAGAGCAGGTAAGACGGGACCCGAAAAACCCCGCTCGGTTATTTTTTCCCAGCGTCCTCCGTGTCGGTCTGATTCCATCTGCGTTCGGCGTCGTGACCTTAAGAGGAAACGAGGAGGCACAAATTATTTCTTGTCAAAATCTTCTCATCCGTAGAGGAATAACACTTTCTGTAAATGTGTGCGTGTGTTCCCTGTGAGTCATAAAAGACTTCTGGCTCCTTGTTTACTGTTTGTCAGAGGTGTCTTTTGTCTGGATGTGATTAGCGCCAGCCTTTTCCTCTCCCCGTACATGCACAGGAGAAGATGCGGCCTGCTTTCAAAAGGGCCCCGATTAGACAGAAGACCATTGTCGTGGGCGGCGAGCGAAAAAGAAAAAGATGTCACCGATTGCTAGAACGTTCCGTGTTTTTTTCAAGAGAACTTGTGCACCCGTGCGAACGCAGAGAAACACAAAAACACAAATATTAGCAACCGGACTCAAATGTGAAAAGGGAGGTGGGAATAAAAGAGAATTTGAACTTAATGAACATGCATTAGTGGCATAGAAGTGCTTTCATCAGTCTCCTTTTCAAACGTGTTTTCACATCCCCTCAGATGCAACATCACAGCACCAGTGAATCTGACAGAGAGGAGAGAAAGTCTTTATTTAGACTCAAATGGGTCTCATCTGAAATAATGAATATGTCCTTGAGAAAAACAAAGAGCCCCACAAAACAGGCTACTCTTCTACAGAGGCAACGGAGATGGCAGATAATTGTTTTCAAGTCTGGCACTGCTCTGTAAATGAGTTTGTTCTGTTCTGCGGGCGGCTAACTGTGTCTTTCCTTCCTTTCATTTCTTTTCACACACACTTTTTTGATTTTTCTTCTCTTTGCCTTTGTTTTCTTGTTATCTGGCCTCCATATTTACCCTCTCCTTGGCTCTCTCAACACCCTCTCTTTCACTTTCTCTCTTCTCAATCTTTCTTCTCTCCCTCTCTTTTCTCTCAGTTCCACATTCTTTTGGCGCGGCGGGCTTTTTACATCTTTGCTTTACTCGTTGTTGCCTTGCTTTGTTTGGTTTGCTCACCGAGCGCCGACAACAGAGGAATTCTCTATTTTGCTGCGCGTCGTTCACAGCAAATAGTTTACCTTGACTTCAGCAGCCTCATCCTGCTGTGTTCCCCTATAAGTGTTGTTATTGCTTCACAACAATTGAAGACTTCCGCGAAACACTGATGAGTTCGGCTCAGAGCCATTGTGGACATTCAAGTCTCCTTCAGACTGAATTTGACGTGGAAGTTGTGTGTCCCATGGGAATAAAATGGTAAAAAAAGAGTGATGAACAAGGAGCTTCCTATGGGCAATAATAAGTCCTTCTACAATAACAAAATGGCTGCCTCAACAGTTACAAGAACACAACTGTTTCAGCAACATGAATGAAGTCCAAGTACAAGTTTGACTGTGAAAGAAATGTTGAGAAGCCAAACAAGACATTTAGATTTCCACATTGTTGTCATTCCATGATGGTTTCTGTGCACTGTAGCTGTTTAAAAGCCGTTTCACACCAAGTACGGATTTTCGTCTGAAAGATTTGCACGGAAATTTATAAAAAAATGATTTTATGGGTTCTTATGAAAGCTTGCATACCCCTGCAAAACATTTGCGTAAGAGAAGAAATATTCAGACAGATTCGGCGGATTTCCGACTGCGGAAATATATTTTTGACCAATGAAATCCTTTGTTCCAACTGATCTTCGTCATTCTGCATAATAATTAGCCATGTGCTTCTGTTTGTTGCACGGACAGTGTGTATTTTCAGGGCCTTGGAACAATGGCCGTTTGTTTTTCGGGGTAACGGACTGTTGGACAAATGGGCTTTTTTTTCGGTCCAATGGGACATTTTTGAGACTATTGGTGTTTTGGAATAACAATGGGCCAATGGGCCAATGGGCCTACCTCAACAACCAAATAAAGCACAATATATGGCTTGATATCGCCCAGCAGCCGAGATACAATGAAGATGGTAATGTAGCTGATATGCACTTCTTAATGTTATATGTTGGTAACGGAAACGAAGCTTTTGCATCAAATTTGGGGTCCGATGAGTTTATGTATTGTGTAGTTAACGTTAGCCCCTTAGACATTCTCTGTCTGGATAGGTTTTTGTTGTGTGGAGTGGACGCAGGCGCTATTTAGGAGGAAACTCATTGGGCCTCATTGACAAAATGGAACACGGCAACGTGGATAATTCGCACCGGAACCGGTGTGCATAGTTGTCATGCGGAAAATTCGCACGCAATTTTTCCGTATTTCCGCACCACATTTTTGCACTAGTGAGAAACGGCTTAAAATGATCCAACTAAACTCAGTTCTCCAGAGGAAGTTGCAATGATCGCAGATGCACAATAACTAGAACTATGAATTATTAGATCACGATGATTCCAACAGTAAGAGTCAAAAGGTAAGAACCGAAGCGTCCTGACAAAAGTCGCAGCACATTGTGACCCAAGAATTATGTAAGATGCAAATAGTATTAGCTTGGTTCCAGACCTCCGAATCGTCGCCCCAACCCAATTCAAAAAGGTCCTCGTTGTTCCCACTGACGGCTGTTTCCCCGGTTTCAGAAATAGTCGAAAAGAATTACGTAATTTTCCTACATAGCTCGCTAACTATCCAGCATTCAAAAATAGTAACGGACAAATGGAGACAAGTGCAGGTGAGATTGACGCAGCTGTACAAGTTGTTTTAAGTCCACAGACCTAAATAATAACTCTACAAATTTATTTGATCAATGTGGAAAACCTGAAATTAACTGCTTGTAGCAACCACTACCACATGCAGCTTCAGTGTCAAGTTCAGAGTGAACGGGAGGCTAATTTTAGAAGTAGCGCAATTGAATAAGAAGTCAAGAAAAGTCGCAAATGGACACATACAGATGCAAATTTGCTTAAAGGGACTATTTGTAACTTTTCACGCGCATAAATCATAACGGGTCGGAATCCCATGCGCGCTCGCGTGTGGGTACGCGAGCGCGCAGCAGCTCTGCTCCTGCTGCCTGCTTGTACACCGCGCTCGTTCTCACCTGCTCGGCTCGCTCCAACTCCACGTGCACGCGCGCACACTGCAGAAGAGTTAGTTTAGCTCTCAGAATATCTAGTGAATGTGCAGTGGACGTTTTTGCAGAAATAAATGCTGCCGCTCCTCCAGACCAACAGAGGTTTCCCGTGTCTTGTGAAGTGACGGGGCTCCGGAGAGACTTACGTTATCGTCCCGACCGGGTGTCGCGCTCCCCCCCCCCCGACCGGGTGTCTCCCCCCCCCCCCTTCGTCTGGTCAGCTAACATTACTGCCAAGCAGGTGAAATATAGAGTGATATTGTGTGTTAGCTGACGTGTGTCGCCTCACTGTTTAGACCGGTGCTTGTTCATGTCAATGTAGCGCGAGCACAAGCGCGAGCACAAGCGCGAGCGCGAGCAACAGGACGCTGACTTTCGTTGACATTGCGGCCACAGGTGTCGCTGTGAACAAGCAATTTCTGATTCTTACATATAGCCCCTTTAAGAAGCCACAAACTAAGGCAAAGATGAGTCCGTGGGAGTGACTCTAAAGGCCTTTGCATAACAAGTCAGTGTTTTTTGTGTGCATTTTTTTAAATCAGTCATCCAAAAAAAATAACGTTGCGCACAGAAACCTTGCACACTGGGTCCGATGCATTTTATTATTCTAACTGAATTAATTATGTGTGTGCAATGGATAGCGCTAGTCCATAACGGGGCTAATGAATGAATGACATTAGCAAGAAGCTATTGTTAAGCTGCCTAGAGCACAATCACTACTGTCTAATTTTTCATACATCCTTTGTTTCATCATCCCCGATTCCAATCTGTTCTGCAATCAGCTGCCACAATCTATCTTTAAATTCTGCATCTCTGTATTCTTTTATTTCTTTATTATGTGTGCTTCGTACTCGGACACGAAGTGAATGTGTATCAGATGCCATTTTGGATGATGACGTTTGCGCGGACGGTGGCTCTGATTGGTCAAACGACCATTTTTTTGGCTTTTATGGATGCAAAAAAAAAGCAGAAAATCAAACCTGTTCCGAAAACTTTAATCAGAGCTTTGTTATCTGGAAATTATGCTAGTGAGAGCTGTTAGACTCAACCGAAAAATTAAAGTTGTGGGCTGTAAAAAACAAAACAATGAGCTGAAAGGTGCTAAAACGTGCCGTGGAGCTTAGGGAAATTGCAGAAAACCGTTCCGAAAGTTTCGGAGTCGGTGTGTAAACGTGTTTGACGCAATATTTATTTATATTTACGCATTTATTTTTAAACATGCGACAATTTCGGATGAAAAATACGGACTTGGCCTTAATTCATGAACATTTAGGCAAATGGAAAAAAAAAATTGGTCTTAAGCAAAACAACAAAATCTTGAGATCGGAATGACCATTGCTAGCTAGCCTGACCATGCATGGATACCACTGCCTGGGATATCTAATGACAACAAATCTGAACTCTCCCTTCAATTTCAAGATAGGAGCACTGTAGATAAAGAGCAGAACTTCCTTTCCTTCTTCCCTACTTCCCTTCTTGTACTCTAGGGTTTTGTATTCCCAGGGTTCCACTCTGGGGAGCCCGCTGTCCCTTGAGAACCCTACTAAGCCCTCTCTAGCTGGGTAATAATGGCTTTCTAACGTCGCCTATTTAGACTGCAAGTTTCCATTAAATCTCACTGTGTCATTACAGTTCATATTCTTAATTATGCAGCAAATGTCCCCAAGGGAATATCATGGAGGCCACTACTCCACAATCTGTCCATATGGCACTTAATTAAAAGTTTTCTTAAGAATAAATTGCATTCAATTCAATTAAAACTGTAATGTCATACCAAAATAATGGGCAAAGCCTCCTACAACGTGCAGCTCAGAACACACACAAAAAAATCTTTTCTCTGTTTTTTTTTTTTTTTTTTGCAATGTTTGCAATGGGAAAAGTGCATATCTCCCTTCCAAAAAAGCCCCCTAGTAGAAAATATGCAAAAAGCAAATATCACCAAAGCCTCCTACATGCCACCGAGCCCCAGGCAACAACCGCGCTTGAACACTCGAGCTATTTCTAGATTCCACTCTTGGAATTCACACCATGACAAATGAACCATTGGAGTTTGGAATTCCTATTTATCTGCCGCGCACAGAGGCACTTGATTTGGGTGTGAAGAATAAAGGAATTATACGGACAAAAAACCAGACGACTTAAAGGATAAATGATAAAAAATAAATAAATAGATTGTGTGTGTGTGTTTTTTTTTCTCCTCTGGAGCCAGAGTTGTTTGTTCATCTGATTGAGGGCGTTTAGGTGGGCGTGTCCTTATCATCTGGATGCTCTGATCTCACCAAAGCAAGACAATTTCAAATAAGCAGCATCTGATATTAAACATCCCCTGCCACAGATGCACTTCCACCGAGCCCTGCAGGATTATTTCCAAGAAAAGACATTTTCCTTTTGAACAATAAATGATTTTATTTATCTTCGGTTCAGATGTGCGATGAGCGCCAGACACCTCAAATAATCTCTCGCTTCAACCGGCAACTTCCTAACCCCTTCCGCCTGCAGCTCCGGGTGCCATCTCGCAGACGACGAGCATTGATTAGTAGAATCGGGAAACAGGGAAAAGAAAAGTCCATTTGGTAAAGTAGGCTGCTGTTCCCCGCGCCCCATCTGTTGGGTGTGAGATGCTGACTTCATCTGTTGACGACGCGGCGGTGACTAGGGAACCAGGGATGAGTTGATTTCCCTTCTTTTCGCTGGTTGAGCAGTGAAGGGCCCTAAAGCGTAAACAAAGTGTTTTTCTTGTTCTAAACACAGAGTCTTGGCTCGGCTCTGGCTTGGACTTGGCTGCTACGTGGGTGTGTGTGCATGTATGTGTGTGTGTGTCTCTGCTGCTCGCTCAACCTTGCTCTAAAAGGCCTGTTCGGTGCCCTCGTCACAAACACCCCGCAACCAGCAGCCTACAGGTGATTAGCGCGGCGCAAACATGCAGAAAACCTCCACACCTACCCATCGACAACCACGCCCACGTAATCCCTCGACCCCCCCCCCCCCCCTTCCACACACACCACGCTGCATCTGAGTAATCATACCATTGAATGTCAACGCATTGAAAGCCACCTCTGAATGGAATCGCGCTTAAAAAGATTGGAAGGTTGAGGGTCAGATCGTTTTGTTCCAATCACTACATGCTGGTATTTTTTCATTTGCTGCCTACGCACAAATACTCTGACTCACGGGGAAAGAACACTGGGTTTCAGATCAATCACACAATCACAACAATCCACATCTTAGGTACATAAAAAGCATGCCTTTCTATCATTGCGACCATTCACTACTGATATTAGAAGGAAGAGAGGCTATTACGGCCGGGGGCCCGAGGTGGCGGATGACAGATTGTCGGGAGTTATGCGGCCTCGACCCGCCGGCGCCCCTCTGGAAATGAGGGGTTTTAAAGAGATACCTGGGCAAAGCATTTACTTCAAATGGCCTCAAAATATTTCAACTGCTAGAGGTATAATTGATTTAACTTGCTGACCAGTGCGCCTCAAACGGGCAGCGGATGAAAGGAAAAACCAGGGGGAGACTGAAAGCGTTTGCATGAGAGACGGAGAATGACAGCGAGGGAGAAAGAAAGAGCATAAATGAATTTGTCCTTTTCCCTGCACAGCAGCCTCCATATACAATAACTCACAATGTGGGCTTTAGTGAAAACATTTGCTGTCAGCCAGTTCCACTGTACTAAGCCAGTCTAACAGATGTGCTCTCACCCAAAGACTTGTGCAGCTGCTACTGCTGCTGCTCCTGTGTGCGCCTCCTCATGCGTGTGTGCGGGGAAGCCTGCTTACACGCGTGTTTGCGGCGATGTTTGCGCACAGTTCGGCGGGGTTTATGGGCATGAGAGTGTATGCGCCTTCATAACTTTGAAAAAACAGGAATAAAGAAAAAAGAAAACAGAATCTGTTCTAGTTAGATTTGATGTTGATTGCATTACCATATATGAGCACATTCTTGGCTATTGTCCTGGTCCCCTGGGCTGACTCGGGCTCAGTTTTTGGACCGCGCTGGGCTGGCCTCCGGATCCTCTCTTCCCTGGGAGAGGCATCCAAGGGACCGGGGGCATCCTGAGGCCCAGTTTAGCCTCTCCATTCTGGTTCAGGGCACCTGGGTGGCTGCCCTAACCTCTCCCCGGAGGCCGGGACAGAGCCGGGCTCCACCGCCGACTGTTTCACCAGCATCCTAAAAGGTAAACAAGCTCACAATGACGCCTTCGGCTCTTTTTCCCAGAAATAGTTGTTTTTAGAATTAGATTTAGATGATGTGAGATTAAACTTGATAGATGTCAATGTCACTCTCTTACAAGTAAGTCTTGTTTTTTTTTTTTACCTCAGCTAAGTATGCAACAGTATCTAATTGCTGTTTTGGGGGTTTTAATTTAATTGTTTAACAATCGATCAATCGACTACTTGATCAGTATATTATTAACCAGCAAACAATTTGATAACTGAGACATCATTTTAGTAATTTTTTTAAGCAAAATGTCAAACATTCTCTGAATTCTTCTTTTCAAATATGAGAATGTGCTGCTTTTCGTGGTCATTTAGGATAATAAACTGACCCCCTCTGTCAGGGGGTCCGGAAATGTTGTTATAAATTATAAAATTGCGCTGTATCATTAAAAAGTGCATCTCTATAGATGGGGATCATTTGCACTATAAAACAAGCATATTGTGTATTGTATTGTAGCTTTAATTTGATTGTGACACGCAGCAAAATTATCGATTGATCATTTTAGTCCATTTTTAATCAAAAATGTCAAACATTCTCTGAATTCAGTGACAATTTGCTGCTCTTCGAGGTCATTCATGATGATAAACTGAATGTCTTTTGGTTTTGGACTGTTGGTCGGTTAAAACAAGACATTTGACGATATCACTTTGGGGTTTTGGGGAATCATTTGTCACTATTTTCTGACATCGTACAGAGCAGTGAATCTAAGAGTGGGGTCTGAGGACCCCCAGGAATCCGTAGCACTCTGTCAGGGGGTCCGTGAGATAATTTGCTATAAATTATAAAAAATGTGCTGTATCATTAAAAAGTGCATCTCTACAGATGGGGACCCTTTGCACCGATAAAACAAGCATATTGTGTCCATTACTCCCACCCACGTTAGCCAATAGAAACTCTGATATGTTTGTGACACACAGCAATAAGGTCATTATTTTTAAGTTGAAGCTCTTACTGAAAGTCAGCTTTAGACTGGTCTTGCTATATATATATACTGTTCATTTTCTGAAAGCTTTTAAGATCGATTACCTGAAAAAGTATAAATGCTTTTAAGTTGAGTCCAAATGTAATTTGAATAAAATCATCCTCTGTCTAAAAGTATATAAGTGGTATTAACATGATTCAAATTGAAATGTTTTTTTCTGTTTATCACTATGAAACAGGTCTGAATTATTTAGGTTGAAAAGTTTCATATACAAATACAAATATATAGTAAGCAAATACAAATAGTAGTAAGCATATACTTAAACAGTGTTATGATTAAGAGGGGGCTCTCCCCTGTAAGTAAAAGTTGGAGAACACCTGGTATAGAGCAACGATTAATTAATTAATAAAGGAAATAATCAGCAGATTGATAATAGTGAAAAATATTGTTAGTTGTAGCCCTAAATCTAATTGTCTTTTGCTGTCATATCTCCACTGTACAGAACATTTTCAAACAGGAATGATACCGTATCTAAGTGTTAAAAAAAAAAAAGGTTCGTTTAAAAAGTCTGCACCAAGTTTTTAAGCGTTGGCCATATTGGCAAACTCATCTCCAAAATAATGAGAACACAGACACCAAAACCACCCATCTGTTGCTGTCAGATCATTCACTCTGCTGCTATTGATCGGAATATTACCTCAAAAGTGTGGGAACAGAAGAAATCGCAGCAGGCCTAAAAGCTAAACTTCAACCTAAATTCACAGCCAAGTCTGGCAGGTTTGAGGTTTAGATGTTTTTTTTTACTTACACAAAAAGTCATTGAAATGTGACTGTTTTAAGGAGTACTTTTTCCTGTTTTTAAGGGAGAGTTTGGAGTACTGCATTCAGCTAAATTACCTGCCAGTGGATGGAGACGTGATCGTGATTCCTTACATGAAATATTATCATAACTTGATTGGTCAGATTAGTGACCTGCACTTATACAAATAATCAAGCATTTAATGGGGTTTTAAAAACGACGATTTAACAATGTGGTTTTGTGTCCTCTGAGTTGACCGATGGTCCAAACTTTTAAAACTTTTATGGATTTCTGTCAGGGCTGTCAATCGATTCAAATATTTAATCACCATTAATTGCATGATTGTCCATAGTTAATCAGGATTAATCGCAAATTAATCAAACACTTTTTATCTGTTCAAATTGTACCTTAAAGGGAGATTTGTCAAGTATTTAATACTCTTATCAAGTATTTAATACTCTTATCAACATGGGGGTGGGCAAATATGTTTGCTTTGTGTAAATGTATGTATATATTTATTACTGGAAATCAATTAATAACATAAAACAATGACAAATATTGTCCAGAAACCCTCACAGGTACTGCGTTTAGCATACAAAATATGCTCAAATCATAACATGGTAAACTGCAGCCCAACAGGCAACAACAGCTGTCAGTGTGTCAGTGTGCTGACTTGACTATGACTTGACCAAAACTGCATGTCATCATATCATAAAGTGGGCATGTCTGTAAAGGGGAGACTCGTGGGTACCCATAGAACCCATTTTCATCCACATATCTTGAGGTCAGAGGTCGAGGGACCCCTTTGAAAATGGCCATGACAGTTTTTCCTCGCCAAAAGTTAGCGTAAGTTTGGAGCGTTATTTAGCAACAAGCTGGTATGACGTGGTCGGTACCAAAGGATTCATTAGGTTTTCTGGTTTCATAGGATATTTTCACTCTAGCTTCAAAACAATGTAATAGTCGCAAGTTGCATTAATGCGTTAAAGAAATTAGCGGCGTTAAAACAAATTCGCTTTAACGTGTTATTATTGCGTTAACTTTGACGGCACTGATTTCTGTAAAAGCAGATCTATGGGCGGAAAGCAAACAAAAAATAGCACACTTCTTCACTTCAAATCTAATTATTGATGTTTATAACAAATGTGTTTTTTAGCTCCTATGAGTCATGTCCATAGGCGTCAAATTATAACAAGGCAGACGTTTCAGTAAATGTACTCTCATCAACTCCCTGTTTAACTGTGGAACTGTGTAACACACTGTTGCACTAAATGCACAGAAAAACAGCCACACACACACACACACACACACACACACAAACACGCACACACACACACACACACACACACACACACGCGCCCGTTATGCATGTGTGCGTGCATATGCATGACTGACACACACTTGCGCACACACACACATACACACACACACATACACACACACACACACACACACACACACACACCACTCTTTCTTCTTGTCTCATTGGCAGGCTCATATCCCATCTGCTCTCCAGGGGGGCGGACAGAGAGATAGTTGTCATTGTGGAACATCTCTCCACAGACACACACACACACACGCACACACACACACACACACACACACACACACACACACACACACACGCACCCCATACATTCACTTTCAAGCATCTCGAGTCCGGCTATATTCTTCTCTGCTAATTGACTGTCATAACGGCTGGAGAGATTAACTTCAGCCCAATCCCTGCAAGATATGAAGGATAAAGACGTGGGGGCCAAACTGGGCTGGGATGTGGGTGCGGTGGCGGAACTGGGTGGGGAGGGGGCTAATACCACCACATACTGTACGTCTCCTATTTGTTATTGATATTTACTGGCCGTCTTGTCCCTCCCTTCCCCCGCTGCCCCCTCCTCTGCTCGTCACCCATACGGATTAGCGTTAATGGCAGGCTTACGAAGCGAGCGAGCCCCTGTCAAACCCATGTCCCCTCTTTGCCATCTCCCAGATTAGCTGACGCTTTGTGATGGGCTCTCTCTGCGAGACACAAGCCTCCGAGTGCAAGGAGGGAACTTTGTCTAAACTTCTCGTAAAGTGGGGAGAAAAAAAAAAAGGGAGCTTGTGGCAATGCTTTTTGTGTGTGTGTGCGATGAGATGATGGTGCATGCTGGGGGGGGGGGTTTAGCTTGTGGTTATGTATGTGTTTTTTTTATACAAAATGATTGACTGCAAAGGCTTAAAAACAAATCATATTTTTTTTTTTAAAAGATGACACTGACTGGATCCTCTGGATTTAACAGATGCTGGATGAAGATGGATAAATGAAACGCATGCACTATATTATACAAGTGTTACAGTTCAGATGAAGGAAATATGATCACTGTTGTAATAGACAGGCTGTATTAGTGGTGTATGCTCTCTCGCTCAAACCCCGTACGCTTTCTACAATGTGAAACTTCACTCTCATAATTTCCTGTCTTTGTTTTTGTCTTATTTTCTACCTGTTATGGTCACAGAAAGGGTTCTTATGGAATTCCTGTTTGAGAAGTAAAGTAAATGTTCTTCTTCTTCTATTCTTCACCGTAGTGCTGTTACTGTGCTGTAAGATTTAATTACGATCTCCCTCGGGAACACAGTGGTTATCGAGAGGTCAAAGGGCAAAATAATGTACAGTTAGTGTGTTTATTTAGGTAATTTGATGTCTAGAGATGATTGATATTATTATTTTTTATTAATTATTTTTTTATTCATTTTATTATTTTTTTAATTATTTTTATTTTATTATTATTTGGTGAAACATTGTATTGCTTTTCATAGCTGCGATTTTAATTGATTTGATTTAAATTGATTGATTTCATTAACAGAAAATAATATTCAGACTAATGACTGGTGAAAGGTGCCGTAAGAAAAGAGAGATTTAGAGTTTGAGTTTGATGATAAATCATAATCAAATGTACAGATTTAAGTAATTGTGTCTACTGTATGTACGATAACTTTAGCAGTAAAGTGAGAGTCTGCATATTGGGGAACTGTTTTAGTTTAGAAAAAGTACAGATACATGTGTTACACAAGTCTTTTTTGTTGTTGTTTTTTTCCTCTTCAATATATAGTTTGTATTGACATTTAGCAACACATCATATTATTATCAAAATACAATATACAGTGAGAGAGAGAGAGAGCAGGCGATGAAACCTGAAAATATTGAAGAAAAAACTTGAAACATATTCACCTAAATGACGCCACATTGGGATGCTCTTTTCTTCGCGTTTCGAGAAGGTAATGTTGTTGCAATCTATATACAGTAATTAATACTACATTAACTACATAAAAGGATCAAAGTAAAACTATAAACCAAACTCAGTATGGACATGCACAAACTTTACACATGATTCCTCTCAATCCCCAGCATTTTCAGGAGGCGGAGGAGTCATTTCTCTCTTCACCCGCATATTTTATTCTATTCTTTTTTTAATTTAATGTCAGTATACTAATGGTATACAAAGTTTACATAGACAACAGAATGTCATGACGTATGTACTGCATGTTCGCTCTATGTAAAGTGTCATTTAATAAGCATTCTTTAAAGATTTTTATCAGAGAACGAGAGAAAAACACGGAGAGAGACGCACTTCCTCAGCCAAATTTACTTTCCTGTACTTTCTCCTTATTTTAAAATTCTAAAAGTTTCTTCTTCTTCTTTTGGTTCATTCCTTTCTCTCCTTCCCTTCATCGTATTCTTTCAACCCACACCTGATTACAACTCCCCCCATTACAGTAGCCTCCTCTGCTGCTTTCAACCTCCCTCTCTCCTTTCCTTCCACTCCCCGTGCCTCTCTTCTTTCCCTCCATCTCTCTCTCTCTCTCTCTCTCTCCATCCCGGCCTCTCCTCCCTCCATCCTGGCTGTGCGGATGACAGCCGTGCTCTCATGGCATCTGTCTGCTGCTCCCCAGCTTGTCTGTGTGTGATCAGCTCCTCTCCAGCTCTCCTCCACACTTTATCTCCTCGTCTTAGTGCTCCCTTTTTTCACAGACCGCCGCTCAGCTGCCTCGCTGCCAACTCACTGTCGCTGTTAACTCACATACCATCTTATGTATTGCCAAAGCAGATTGTGTTTGGAGGGCAAGCAATTAAGGGGGAGGCAAGCGCAAAACTGTAATGTAATTTTGGCTGCGATATTTACGGGGGGGAGAAAGGAGGAGGAGGTGGGAGGGTGGGGGGGGGACAAAAAAGCACCGAGGAGGGCTTAAGCGGGTCGGACATTGCGGAGTCAACACCGTCGAGAATAATGATTTTGAGCTGAGATTTAGTGGGACGGAATCTGGCACTTCCCTAATTACGAGAGGCCAAATGTCAAGCCTGCTCGCTGTCAGCTTGGTGGCGGGCGGTGCTGCGTTCTCTCCGTCTCTCGCTCTCAGTCCCCTCCCTCTGTCTCCTTCTCCCTCTCTCCCTTTTTCTGCAAGTTTTCGGCATGTTTTATGAATCTCATTAAAAGTCATTAAAAGTGTGGTGAGATTTTCACAGCCTCCGCTCCGTGACCCCATGGTCCTCTTTCCTATCTGTCACAGATCTGAGAGAAAGAGAAACAGAAAGAGAAGAGGCGACAGGGAAGGAACGTAAAGAACCGAGGCAGATTTGAGTTAGAGAGATGGGAGAGGCATTTAAGGTAAACAAGAAAGAAGAAAAGAAAAAAGGTAGAAAGACTCAGGGGCAGGGTATCTAAGTGGATCGGGTGGTAAGCATCGCTGAGCTACCTCTCCGAAAGGTCTAATTTTTCACAGGCCTGTAGCATTATCGGCACTTTCCAAGAAAGCGAGCACTCTAATAAAATAACAGTATGCGAGAATGCGAACAAACACCTTGTAGGAGGGGTGTTTTCAGACAATTTGGCCTATTTGCCGATCAACATCTTTCTCCGCGGCGTCCTTTTCAATGAAAACTATTCTGCATCTTACGGCTCCCGTTTTTTGCGGCGCCGGATACAACAAGGGGTCGGAGTCAAGGTCTCTCCGCGTCGCCGAGTGGGAGAAAACTTCAGATCCTGTTTACGAGCCGTCACAAAGATCTGCTGTTTTTCCTCGTTTCGGGGGCGGGTCGGGTCGGGGCGAGGGGTTTCCGACCCTTCGCGCATACGGTGCATTCTTTAAGGCCTCTCGGCTGAGTCTCGGCGCGGATGTTCGGCTGCGAGAAGAATGAGCCTCCATCCCCATTCAGGGGAGACACGTGGATGGAGCGGTCGGAGGTGAGAACGGGCGATGTAAAGCGATGGTGGGAGATGAAAGAGTGCATGTGTGTGTGTGAAGAGAGGGAGAAAGGGAAGGAGAGATGGCACTAAAAGCAGTTGGTCTGACATACAGCCTTCCAGTTTCTACGCTGTCGGTCGTGCTCCCAATTACACCAGTTCAATAGACGGGCTGGAATCACATTGGCCCCCCTGTGTTTGTGCTCTCCTGCTACAATATCCCCTTCACACACTTTCACACCTACACACATGTAGCAAAAGCCTCCTACCTCCACACACACACACACACACACACACAAAGACACACATTGTTTCGGACTGTGTCGAAGGTGTGCATGCGGAGCCCATGGTTGTAAAAGTAGTTGTGTAACAGCAAGGTGACTTGGCTCGCCGCACCAGCGTGCCGAGACTTTACAGACCTTACAGATGGCCCGGCACTGCAGAGGTGGTGACGGCTGGGGTGTGTGTGTGTGTGTGTGTGTGTGTGTGTGTGTGTGTGCACGAGGGAGATCGGCGGGGGCCACCCTGTGACTTGGCGGAGGGAAGCGTGCGAGGAAGAGGCCGGCGTGGGCGAGAACCGGCAGAGGTACGAAATGACTTGGTGGAGAAGGTGGCGGGGGGGGGGGGGTCGTCAGAGGGGCGAGGCGTCAATCAGCGGGGCAGGTGAGGGTTGAGGAGG
Organism: Sebastolobus alascanus; assembly: GCA_916701645.2. NCBI lineage: Eukaryota > Metazoa > Chordata > Actinopteri > Perciformes > Sebastidae > Sebastolobus > Sebastolobus alascanus. Next base: position 1,927,933 of record CAKAOJ020000099.1, on the reverse strand, counting down.
TGGTGGTGTGGTTCAGTTAGGGGTCTGGGAAATGTGAGAAAGGTAAGGTAGTAGTGTAATGGGGTGAGGAGCAAAAATAGAGCCACTTTTTTTTGCAAAAAAATATGTATGGTCATGGTCATGTTAAGTAAGCACCAACCTGTAACCTACTAGCTTTCAAGTCTGGGTACACACACTTTATTTTGTTGAATTTTGTACGAGCGACTGGTCTGTGTCAGTATGTGAATGATCGGAAGCCACAGCGAAACTGGAACTTCCGAGTCCCGTTACAGAAGTGAAAACCACATTAGCATTTGTAATAACTAGGGCTGTCAAAGTTAATGCGATAATAACACAAATTCGTTTTAAAGCCACTAGTTTCTTTAACGCATTAACGCAATTTGCGATTTTTAGGTTGTAGCGGGCTCAGTTTTAAAGCTAGAGTGAAGATACTGGCATCATATGAAACTAGAAAACCTAATGAATCCATCGGTACCAACCACCACAACCATCACACTAGCTTGTTGCGAAGGAGGCTACATAACGCTCCAAACGCTACATTTTGGAGAGGAAAAACTGGCATGGTTATTTTCAAAGGGGTCCCTTGACCTCTGACCTCAAGATATGTAAATGAAAATGGGTTCTATGGGTACCCACGAGTCTCCCCTTTACAGACATGCCCACTTTATGATAATCACATGCAGTTTGGGGCAAGTCATAGTCAAGTCAGCACACTGACACACTGACAGCTGTTGTTGCCTGTTGGGCTGCAGTTTGCCATGTTATGATTTGAGCATATTTTTTATGCTAAATGCAGTACCTGTGAGGGTTTCTGGACAATATCTGTCATTGTTTTGTGTTGTTAATTGATTTCCAATAATAAATATATACATATATTTGCATAAAGCAAGCATATTTTCCCAATCCCATGTTGATAAGTATTAAATACTTGACAAATCTCCCGGAAAGTATAAGTCATTGGAGAGACCGCCCGGGACACCGTGGTCGGGTGGGTCGCGGTCGGGTCAGATTCAGTCGGTGAGTTTTTTTGGCGTTAATTAATTTTGATAGCTAAAGAGCGAAAGTGTTTCAGCTGAACACATCTTACTCGTGTTATGGATTGCTCAACGGCGCGATGGGTGAGCAGAGAATGAAGTCACTCTCCCTCTGTGCGTGCTGTTATCTGAATTTCGAAATCACAATGACTTCAAATTCTAATAACAAGTAGTGAAAACTAATTTATCTTGGAATACAGCTGGTAACACTATCGGATATCAGACCTTAGCATGAAAAAATGACAAAATAGAGGCACAAACGGAACCTGATAAAAAAGAAAATGGGAAAAATTAGGTGGTAAAAGTTGGAGGGGGTTTAAGGTTTAATAGGGCAGAACAGAGCCAGCAGCCTGCATGTTGTAGGCAGGAATGGAAACACCGGGGGATCAGAGGTGTGAATTAGATTTTTCTTCCTCCAACAGTGATTCATTTGGTCTTTCTGGGCTAACTGAATGCATACGTATGAGGTCAGAGTGGTGGATAATAGGTAAAATAATAAGGCAACAATAATACGGCTCCAGTATCCAGAAGAAAGTGAAAAGAAAAAAAAATTGCATCACAAGCAATAGGAAATATATCCTTGCTGGAGGCTAATAGGCTTTCTATTCATGGTAAAACGTGCTTACCTGCGTAGAAGCACAGCTGGATTTCCCCGGGTCCATTGTTGTGGAGTGCCAGGTGAACCCTTCTCTGGTTACAACCCACCAGTTGACTCACATGTCGCACGCTTAAATCTAGGTGGGGGTTGAGAGCAATCGAAAGCGAAGAGGAGGTTAGTGAAGGACACACAACGTCATGGTAACAATGGATTAAATGTTTCATCATGTTTCTTCCCGCTGCTACGTTGGAGCAGAAAAACACTAGATGCAACGCAAGAATAGAATAAAACGATGATTTATCAAATCAACTTGGCAAATCCTTAAAGCAGCTATAATCAATATTTTTTTTATATTAACAATGACACAGATGTCCAACTACTGCTTTTAGCCTGTAGTTTCAGGTTGATTTTCTTACTATAGTCTCTCTGAGCCACCACTGAGTATCTGAGTGAATTCATATAAATGTTGATATGCTCGTGTGAGTAGCATTCAGTTATTATCATGCACTCAAAGCAATGAGCCGAACAAGCAGGAAGGAGTAGTGCGGTGAGTGTTTCGCTGACATTTTTTTTGACCCAGGTTTCAGCGCTCAGACTACTTACAGGCTATTGATGGAGGTTGTTCGGGCGTATGCAGCCTGAAAGAAATACCTGCAGATACTACTTAGGGCTGAAAAAAGAAGTCTACTCTCAACTTCATTTTGGCACAAAAAAAGAACAGAAAAAAAATTGAACATAAGTTCAAGGATAAGACCGTAAGGCAAGGCAAGTTTACTTATATAGCACATTTTAGCAACAAGGCAATTCAAAGCGCTTTACGTAAAACATTAAAACACATTATAAAAGATAAAAGATAAAATTAGTAGAAGTCGACCGATAGTGGATTTTTAAAGTCCAATATAATAACAATAGTTTGGAGCAGGAAAAAGCCGATAGCCGATTAATCGGCCGATACCCCCCATTCCCCGCAAAAAAGAGAAAAAAATCGACACTGTTGTAAATGAACAATCTTTGACTTAATACAAACTATATAACTAACTGAAATCTAACCCAAAGTAGGCCTAATTAATAAATAAATCACCGGACATTTAACCAGGAGACCCATGTTCAAGACCGTTGTTGAGCAGTATTTTGTTTTGTAAGTTATATTAGTGACGTATAAATGGGCAACTGTATGCTAAAAACGTTGCCATATTAAATTAAAAGTTCTGTTAGCGCTGTGTTTACGGCTTGTTTCCACTGCTCCCAAGCAGCCAAAAACTCTGTCATTGCAGGTTTAAGGAGATTTATTATATTTCATCCTTTTAAGTTAGAACATTTGTTCTGATTGGTCAAAAGTCTTGAAATTTAGTGAGGACATACTTTGGTTAGGTATCTAACAGTACAACTTTGACATTTTTTAGATCACATAAAAAAAAAAATCACACTTTTATTAATAGTCTAAGTCAGGATTTTTGGAAAATCACAAACATTATGTTCATTAAATTTTTCTTACACCGCATATGTGTGCATATCTTTGATATTCAACTTGTTATGAGTTCATAGATACCAAATGCTTGATTGTGCTCCTAGTAGTATCTGAGATACAGCAATTTTCTTATATCTAGTCTTTGGGCACATGGGACTACAGTTTTTTCCTTAAAACATAATGGGGTCTATTGTAAAAACTAGATATAAAACTCACTTTTCAGCCAAAACGTTTGACAGATTTTTAAAATTTCTTCACATTTGTGCTTAGGCAGGCCCAGAGAACACTTCCACCAAAGGAAATTAAAAATTTCAGTGGTGGGCACAAATGGGTTCGTACTACAAGATTAAAAATACAAGTCATTTTGTTTCATTGTGGATTGAACATAAACCTGAAAAGACTGTATTTTACTAATGTGTGCATAAAGTAGAACATCCATAGGTACTCTTTCCCTTGTGACAAACATGATGTATTTGGACGCGATACTTGAAGAGCTTCGTGACATCTGACCAATTACATCACCGTTGACCAAATATGGTGCTCATGTGGCATGTGAATATTGGTGGAATGAGGTTGACGCCTGAGTGGAACATCTACCCACACTCGTAAAAGTGACGACTAATCCCCGGCGCTCGCATATAAAATATTAATCATGTGAATACAGTATTTCATAATGTAGAGACTGTTGGTTCAGCTGATCGGTGCAGCTGAAGTACAGCACATTTAAACCCCATTTTGCTGTGCTTTTCTTCAAATAATGGTGAAGCGATTTTTTTTTTTAGACCTATTTTATCACCAGAAATACCCATTTCTCCACACAACATGGCCCAGAAAATAATTTTTAAATGTAGTTTAAAATGAAATCAAAAACAAGACACAGATGTATCATCCAATTAGTCTGGCAGAGATCAGGGTCCTCTGTTTTGGTTGTCTGAGGAGATGCCTGCCACATTACCCGTCCACACCACTGTATACACACACAACCCCCGCCCCCCCCCAACCCCTGAGTGATGGCAGGAGCGGTGGAAAGGCGAGAAGTGGGAACGTGCGGGGGAACCCCTACTGGGCACGAAGACACATGCCCACACACACACACACACACACATATATACAGTACACACACACACATATAAACGTCAGACAGAGCCCTGCAGTCCCACCTTTGACACTAAGCTTCCAGAAGCAGAGAACTCTGGCTCATCCCCGCTAACACAGACTGGCAGGTGAAGCTAAGCGCCCTCTCTTCTCTCCTCCAGTCCTCTCCCTTTTCTGTCTGACTTCTTCTCTTTCTCCATCTCTATGTGTGCTTCTTTCTTTCGCTCACTTTCTCTCCTATTTCTGTTTCCTATATCCATCTGTTTCTTTCTCTTAACCCCCCCCCCCCTCCTCCTCCTCCCTCCTCCTTTCCTTTCCTTTTCTCTCTCTCCTCTCCTCTCTTCCCCTCGGAGGCTGCAGGCTGGGGTTGAACTCATCTGTCAGGATCAGAAAGGGGCTGGAGTGACGGGAGACTCCTGTTTCAGCAAGATAAACAGCCAGCACAGATCAAAAATACTCTCCCTTAGACACACACACACACACTCGTACATGCACACCTACACGCATGCACAAAGGCACGCACGGAGCGAGCGATCCATCTCGCACAACGGCGACGTCAGATTGAGGGTGTTAGCTCCCTTGTCAGCTTAGAAAAAAAAAAAGGTGCAGCATCCAAATTCAGGAGGCACCTGGTTATTTACAAAGTTAATCACGGAGAATTCTGCTAAACTTGGCCAGAGAACTCAGAGGCGGCTGGTGATTGACGGCGCCCGAGCAAAGATGGCGATATAGATCTTTAGAAGAAACAAACATATTTTTTGGACGAGGCATAGAGACATCTGTATTCGCTTTGACTGATATGTTGAGAGCGGCTGAATATCTAAAAAAACTAACTTCCTTCTCTCTCTTTTTTTTTTTCTTATTGCAGACGAGAGCTACTTCAACACTTGCCAAGATGACAACGGTTGCCCAAATGTTCTATTTGATGTTTCAAGCCTCAAGAGCAAGTGGGAGAGAAAGAGTGATACAGAGGGAGAGGAACCGAGGGAAAACAGAGAAAATAAACGGCAATAAGAGAGAGGGAGAAAGGGGAGACTGAAAGCAAATGAGAATGAGAGGAGTGGAAAAGAACATTAGCTCGAGAGATGCCAAGTTCACTATCTGCCAGCCTGAGGTGTGTGCAGTCCCGGGTGTCGTAGTGGCAGCGGAGGGGTGGGGGGGGGGGGGGGGGGGGGAGGGGTGAGGCAGTGGGTGTCAGGTATGTCTGTCTTTCTATCCCAGCGCTCCAACATGCGCCTTTTTTTGCTGCAGCTGCTGCTTGCCCGGATAACAAATCATTCCCTACAGCGCCTTCTGGTAACCTCGTCATTCCCGCTAATAACATTTGGAGATGCTAAGCTTGTAAATTAGCGAATCTGGACCGAGGAGATATTATTTATGCTTGTCTCCCGTCCTGAAAGACTCGTCTTGATGGGTAAATTGTGTTTAATTCTTGGAGGAAGACGTTTTTTTCTGCGCCCCAGCGTGAGATGAGATTAATCCCTTGACAACCTTTGCAGGCGCACTTAAAAATTGCTCCCAAATGTCACCGCCGCCGCCACCGACCGAGATTTGCGGAGGGCGGAAACAGGGAAGAAACGAGCACAGAAACGGGGACACATCCGACACACACACACACACACACATATATTCTTTAAATGTATTTGCTTTCCCTTCTTAAGATTCACCGAAAAAAAAACACACACAAACTCGAGGCACAAGCCGTCGCCCGCCCACATACACAGACACACACCTTGCACCCTCCTATAGATTATGTTCTTGTTATGCAGACACACACGCACCGTCGCAAAATAAAACTGTATCACTTCAAACTGTTTGAGCGGCGACAGCAGACACACGCGTTCACACACAGGAGCAGTTGTCCTAACACACACACGACACTTACAGCTTGTTCCCCAGATTGCCTTTTACTAATTTGTTCCCTCCGAGCGAGAGTTTTTGTCTTTGATTTTCTTTATGGCTCTCGGTGAGAAGACGGTTTTAGATTTATTTACCAAAAAGTCAGACGTGGCCGGAGAGGGCCCGCAGCCCGGGGCTGCTTTTTTTAGTCGCACGTAAATTCAAATAGTTGAATTAAACACCCCCCCAGTCATCCTCGCGGAGCTTCGAGGGGCGTTCGGAGGCTCCTCATCCCAGTTTGCCCTCACCCCGGAGGGGTTTGTTGGACAGGTTTGGCCTGGGTGATGAGTCCTGGTCCTGGTTCAAGCTCCCCTGCAGCTTCTAGATCAACTTCCCAAGGAGGGGGCACGGGTAGCGGGTGTATCTCTTTCTTAATGACCCAAAGAGTGGCGGACATACCAACTGTCAACACACATCCTCTTCCTCCACGCCTTCCCTCTCTCCATGTTTGTTTCTCCCCGTGCGGTCTCACCTTTATGCTTCGCTCTTTTCCTTTTTTTTTTTTCTTTCTTTCTTTCTCCCCCTCAATTCACAGCTGGGATCGGAGGGGGGGGGGGGAGAAAGGAGAGCGGAGGGGAAAAAAAGAAACGCACATAATTAGATTGTAAATGCTTCATGATATTTGAGGACTTCAAAGGGCACGACTGAAACGATGAGCGAGTTTTGTGTGTGTTTACGCCTCTCTGTGTTGACAAGTGCTTCTGCACGCGCGCTTGTTGTCCTCCCTGCTCGTTATGTGTATCCGTATGCTCGCGTGTGTTATGCATTATCATTATCAAAAGGGGGCTGCTGACCCCTCTTTCTACCAGCTTTTGCGGCGGCAAAAAACACTCAGAAGTTCATTTCACACCAGCGTGTGAAGAGTTCAGCGGCAACGGCGGCGTGACTGAAAACAATGAGCTTTAATGTGTTAAAAATGAGTTGCAAAGTGCTGCAACCCAAAGTTCCACAGACATCTGACCCCCGCACTCAAACAGAAAATGACACATGTGACTGTTTTCATGAAACAAGTCATTTCTGGTAATTACAGTTATTTGCGGCAACCGTCCCTACACACCAATTACACCCGTCTGGGGCATTTTCTGTGTGTGTGCGCATGAGAGAAAAAAAAGCAAAGTTGAAAGCAAACAATTGTCACATGAAAACGCGAGAGCAAAATTTGACGAGACAATGATATTTTTCAGCTGTCAACTTTTCCTCTTCGACTTCAAAAAAAGCAGGAAGTTAGCCTCTGACCCCCCGGCGAAAAGGATTAGTCGACTTCCTGTCCGTTGGTCCACGTCCAGCTCAATTTCGGCAAGGCCTTCTGAGCGTGTTCATTGTGACCGCATTTATTTTTGGAAGAACTTTGATGAAATATGTTACGTGATAAAAAAAAAAAAAATGGGGGCTTTAAAGTTGTTTTTGCAGAGCTGAAGAGATGTCATTTAAACAGAACATAATCCATAAGCTGAATAACAAGCAGAGATGTTCGTTCTCTCCCTGCTCCCTCTCTCTGTGTGTGACACAGCCACATAATGTCTGTCTGTCGCTGTCTGGATGTAGGCTGCAGATCTGGCAACACACACTTTACCAGCACACACACACACACACGCAAACAGAAAGAGCTGTCCTCTTGCACAGTAATGTTTATTTATTGGAACATTTTAGAGCCGGCATACTTCTGTCTGTTAAATGACAGCTTGGCACAATGCTGAGGGGAAAAGCTCACTGGACCGCTGCTTCATTTCAAGACTGATTGATTGGCACGGAAGGAGAAAGAACACTATTACTACTGATTAGGACTGTTACTGTACATGGATGGCATTTTAATCAAGTAGAAGTATATTTATTAGAACAAAGTTTCTCACATACTTGCCAACCCACCAGATTTTCCCGGGAGACTCGCGTTTTTCCTCCCGGGGTCACAATTCTCCAGTATTTCTCCCGATTTATAGCAAATTATCTCAATCTGATTCTGGCACTGTACAGCGTGTATAATCTCTACTGTTTTCCACCCGGACGACAATAGAGCTACACCAAATGTAGTTTCCAGGTGGAAGAGAGCAGTCTATGCTCGCGACACAGCGCAGTTTGAGCTCGTGTTTGAGCTGAGCTCGCCACACATGACAGCGCGCTATCGCCCAAAGTTGGGCTTTGCTCGACGTAGCAAAAAGCCATCGTGGCGCGGCGTAAGCCATTGGAAATAACGGGTTTCAGAACGCAGTGGTGCCGCTGTTGCTTCGTGTCTAAAAGGGCCTTCAGTGAGTGAAAGACGGAGAGAGAAATGGAGAGAGCTAAGTGTAAGAAATACTCAAGCAGGGGCATGTTGGAGGGGCAAAAAATGAATAAAAAGCGATGAATATTAGTTTATGCTAAAGATCCACACAAGTTTACATCAGAGGGGCAAATTATTCTTTTTTGTCCTGAGAATTAAAAGTCAAATTAAAAGTTTAACAAAGTTGCTGTTGCAGTGTACTTTTATTTTATTTTCATTCTTTTTAAGTCACCAGAATGCAAGAAACAAAGTCTCTGAAACTCAAATTTTTATGGGGGAGGAACCCCAGACCATCCGCTTTGGTTTTGAAATCCTCCCTATTTTTAAGGTCTCAAGGTCGGGAAGTATGTGGATGCCTCAAGAAGGTAAGTGGTCAAATGGCCAATTGAGGAAGTAATTAGAAAGCTACTGTACCTAAGAATAAAAAGCAGATTATGCTGGAGGAGGGTGTACACCTACCAAAGGGACTATTCACAACCTGACAACTACTGGCGTCCGGTAGGCGCTTTCAGTCCAAAATGGCGGAAGCGTAGTTTTTCTGCTGGGCGCTGATGTTGCAACAGAACGAATAATTGACTTTGACTTCTTGGCAATATACGTTCTTTGCTGTAACTGCAGTATGAATGTATTTCCGGTCTTTTATTTTATTCCATCTCATTTTATTATATTTTAATCTATTTCATTTTCCTTTTGTTGTGTGTTTTATATGTTGTTTTAATGCCGCTCTTTGCCTCATGTCAAGCATTCTGAACTGCCTCAGGTGCTCTAAATTTCTACAACTTAGCAACCCAAACGCTGTTCTAATGAAACTATAATGCATAAATACATTTTAAAGTAACCATAAATAAACCATTATTATACCACCACCTTTTATAAAGTATGACTTGTTAGGAATGGGTAGGCTAACAATGATTGATTCAACACTAAAAGCTGTAAGATTAAAACATAGTTTAAAAAATTATCAATTATATTTAATATTACAGATATTGGATGTTTGGCATACAAAGACTATGTAGGTCAAAATGTTGCATCAATAAAAACTTTTTTGAGCTTGCAAACTTCAATGTGAGGACAATCTGTGCTTTTTCAACATAAATGGTGAAACAACCACAACTAACTATTTAAAGAGCACTGATTGAAGTAATTGGACATTTTCAACCAATCACAAATCAATATTTTGCTATTCACCCTGAGGAAAACAATACACGCTTTCTTGCGGGCATCTGGAGTTTTCCAGGTTTATACAGAGTTTAAAAAATTCCCAGCTGGAATTCCTGAGTTTCAGGTTGTTTTGACCGGAGTGGAAATGTAGTTAAAAAAACATGCAGTTTATTGACATCACAGCATGTAGTTTCTGGGTAATTAATCCCTCAAATTGTCGAAAAGAGAATCCCCTGCTTCCATTTGGGGCCACCTAAGTGCAAAATGCCCTAGTGGAACTTTAAAGTATATGTAGCAGTGTATACTTTCTGCAGACACTGCTGGAGATGCATTAAGTGCATTCACAGATTACCAAAAACGTTCTGTATACCTGTCCTGTCCAACATATCAGGTGAGATTTTCAAACCAATGACACATAAAAATCTTTCTAATGCAACTTTGAACGCCTTGATATCGGTGTCACAGACTAACAGCGGTGTAAAAAAGGCTCTGCTGCGTCGGTCTGTGACTTCATCATTGTCAGTGAAGTTATCCCGCAGACCTCCAGGCCTTGGCTCCGTGCGCTGGCCGTCCTCTGCTGAAGTCTGACAGTGTTTATGGAGCTGTGTTTTGTGGTCAGTGTGGTCTCGCGCTCGTCCCCGAGGCCTTGTAAAGAGCCTCACCGCGGGGCTGCTCAGCCACACTGTGCTCACCCACCACAATACCAGAGCTCACACATGTGTTGAGCAGCAGCATGTCGGAGCTCCAAATTTATGTCCCATAGACCCGACGGGACACCAGGAAGACTGGATGTCTCGCTTTGGGTTCGCTGTGTTCTCTGGCTCAAAACAGTTGTTTTACTGTTTTGTGGTGCAATTTATCATCGTAAAAAAAGCCTTTGTTATACGTCTCTTGAAGCTGACTTGGATTCAGACAGATTGGTATCAGACGCCAAAAAACACTCAGAAATATGGTTCCAAATCATTATTAAAGCTGGAGTAGGCAAATTGGAGCAAATATGATGTACATGTACTGTACCTCTGTGTCCTCCGGTGTCCTCCGGCGTCCTCCGGTGTCCTCCGGTGACCTCCGCTGTCCTCCGGTGCTCCTAATGGCATCTGCAAGATTCACAGAACGGAGGAAAACAACCAATCAGAACCGAGCTGGAGCCTTGCCGTCTCTGAGCAGCTGTCAATCACTCGCGAACTCCGATCAAACTGTAAAACTAGTCAGCGCTGATCAAATATGAATCAATATTCTGTTACTGTAATGCCTATTTCTCGCATAAAATGTTTTCAGAAACATCTTGTAGTGTACCGTTTAGCTGTAAAATGAGAAAGTTTGTGACCCGGCAGCCATGTTGAGAACAGTTGAGGAAATACCAAGCACCGCCCACCAGCCGGAGCATACTTTCTCATTTTACAGCTAAACAGTACACTACAAGATGCTTCTGAAAACATTTGAGGAGAGAAATAGTCATTACAGTTAAATAATATTGATTCATATTTGATCAGCGCTGCCTAGTTTTACAGTTTGATCGGAGTTCGCGAGTGATTGACAGCTGCCTCTGGTGAATGAACAGCCAATAGGAACGCTCTCTCTCTGAAATGACCTGTGATTGGTCAAAGTCTCCCGTCACGGGCTGGATTTTCTAAATCCTGAAAACAGAGCTATGAGGAGGTGCAGAAGTCTAGTTTTCTCTCAGAACACTTGAATTACAATTATTATTACAATATGTTGAAAGGTTCTTATGGAATCGTTGCCCAATGATGCCAAAAATATTCTGCCTACTGCCGCTTTAATCTTTCAAACAAACTTATTTTTCTTCTTCTTCTCTAAAAAAAAAAAAAGAACCACAATTTGCTTCTATTATTAATCTATTATTTTGCAATCATTTTCTCTTTCATAAAGTGGTTGGAATAAAACTCAGACGATGTGAAAATAAATTCCAGCGATTGTGCATAATCGCTGGAATTTCCCTTTTGATTAATGCAACCAAAAGCTTTTCATTATCCAAAAAGCATTTCAGTTACATAAGGCATTCATTTGAATTCATTTAAAGCATTTCAGAATAGTGTTTCACATGTTGACTGAGATCGGAATTTCAATGAACATCGATGCTCTGAACTGTTTATTTTCCTGAATCTTTCTCTCACATATACTCACACACACACACACACACACACACTGCCGGCCTCGTGTCCCGGCGATGATGGCTAACACATGCCGTTTAAACAATCGCCCCAATCCCCCCTTATCTTCAGGAGTTATGGGCCTAAATCTACTCATAATACACAGCTCACTGAGGGTGTAATCCCTGGGAACATCGGAATAAATCCAGGCTATATCCGCTACATGCAGACTAGCGGCCCGAGCCAGGGCCATTACGGTGGGACGGAAGAAGAGGAGGAGGAGGTGGGTTAGTGAAGGCCGCTAATGGGCCGTCTATGAATTCATATTAACACCGAGCCATTAGGACACCTCCGTCCAGGAAATCCCTCTTGCACTCATGATACAACAGCTGTCCCAAGTTTAAACTTTAAACCGACAATCCCTCCGCTATCACGTCTCTTCCTTTCTGTGTTTTTTTTTTTTCTCCCTCTCTCCGCAACACTGCGGCTGGATTGTCCTGATTTGTCCCAATCGGAAAAGTCTTAACAATTCCACACAGGCCCCAGAGGCGGGGAGACGGAGCCAACTGGTCATATTTGGCTGCAATGAGAGAGGACACAAAAGCAAGGGGGGGACGGGGGGGGGGGGGGGGGAACAAATACGTGACGACAACCGAGAGGGCAGTGTGTCTTTGGCGCAACCTTTCGCAACCTCTTCTCAAAAAATACACCGAAAAAACAAAGCTGTCAGAATCAAGTTAATCTCGACTCGGATTCAAAGTCAACTGTCAGGACACATGGCTGTCTGCTGCATGGCTTGTGGCGTCTGCAGCGCCGTCTGGAGAGCACGCATGCTGGGGAAATCCTTGTCATATTAAAAAAAGTCCAAAGCAAAGAGAGGAGTAAGTGGGCTCTTTAATCTTGGAGCGAAATGAAGTGACGAGGCGATCGAATTAAAAATGCAAACTGGAGCGCTCTCTTCCTTTCTACCCGTCCTCGCTCTTTTTCTATGTCTCTCTGCCTTTCTTTCCCAGGCTTGAATAAGCAGCCAACACAGCCATCTTAGAGTCTGGAGGGGGGGGGGAATCGAGGCCCCTGGGCTCTTTGGCTCCTTGGCTGGACGACAGTTTCCTGGCCTGAAGGGGTCAGCGGTGGGCTGTCTGAGAATCTGGCAGCCATTGGGGTTCCAGAGGGGATGTTTTTCAGGAGGGAAGAGGGGTTTGTGGGGGGGGGGTATCTTGTGGCTGGTTGGCATGGGGCGGACGCTGACAGTTTCCAAATAGCGTTGTTGCTGCCAGGGCCCGCTGAGCTCTTACGCATTACACTACACACAGGAAAAGACCAGAGGCACTGGAGGCCTGGCGCTATAAAGCCCCTGACAGATTCATAAGAAAACGATAGGGCGCCTTATTTATTTAGTGTGTTCGTGCTGTAATGTTTCACAACTCTCAATACTCCAAACAATTATATGGTGCAACATGGGGTATAGAGAGTAGAATTCCTGCTAGAAAACAGACTTCATAAAAATCTCTAGATAATTGCGTAGAAGAGCTTATTTATATCTTTGCACACTATAACTTTCACAATCCTTAAAGGGACTGTGTGTACGTTTTTACACGTATAAACGTGTTTTAATCGTTTTTTTATTGCCAATGTATATATTGCCAGTGTTCTCTTTTCCAATGAAAGAAGCTAGCAGCACTAGCTGCTAACTAGCTCCAAAAGTCCTTAAATCTAGAAAGAAAGTCGGCAACACTGACAGTCTGTCGCTTCAGGCCTCCCTCTAAAGCCACTCCCCCAAAATTATCATTACGAATATAAATATATCGTAATGAACATGAACGGCGAACGAATGGCCATTGCTGCCAGGATGTAAGGAGAATTTCAACTATGGGTTAAACGTAGAGGTCAAATTTTACATATGTACCTGTACTGTATGTGACGAATCTAATAAAGTTTAAGAGCAGAGTGCTTAGAGTGTGTGTGTACGTGGGGAGTGAGTAGTGAAGCAAAAGAGAGAGAGCGGTGGCGACGGGAGCGAACGTTATCGAATCCGGCCCAAGCAGGAGAAGTTAACAATGTTTGGTTTGTCCGTTCTGGGCTACTGTAGAAACATGGCGGTGCAACGTGGCGGACTCCGTGGAGAGGACCCGCTCCCTATGTAGATATAAACGGCTCATACTAAGGTAACGAAAACACGACGACTCTTGTTTACAGGTGATTATAAACTAACGAAAATATACTTATTAAACTAATCCAAAAATGGGCAAAGAGGTGGATTGCGGGCGAGTAGATGGCTACCCACAAGTTGCGGAAATCCAGATTCAGATCACAATTTCACACCAGGTGTAAATGGGGCCTTTAATTTACGCTGTGCACCCACACACTATTTCTATCTTTCACTGTCAAGTGAAGATAGGGCGTCCCACTTCACGAGGGACTGTACAGCAATTTTATCCCATGTCCCACATCCCACATATTGAGACGATGTCCCACATTTTCATTGGCTCTAGTTTTCAAAAGTCAAACCACTGCAGGACAGACGCTTTCCCAAAATCTGGCTTTTATCCAATTGGCTGTGAAGAAAGCAGGGAAGGCTGTCATTACGAGGTCTGGTGTTTGCTGTCAAACTGTGCACACGAGTCAAGTGCAGGTTAACATTTCACCGTCTATGCTACTCTATGCCCAACGGGGGAAAATTGCGAGTCACTGCAAAGTCACAAGCTATGCAGATTTAGACGGAATATGATGGAAACTACCACAAAGAAAAAGAAATGCAACTGCAACAAAGACTGTGAAACTACTTATAAGCATTTATAAGCCAGCGCAAGGCGATTCTCTGAGTTTTTTTGTGAAATTTGCCAGTTATTTTTCAATTTTGACAAGTGACACAGTTCATGTGAGTCTCACAAGAAACGTTCGGCTCAAAAAGAGATATGCCGACCTAAGGATGCATTCGGGCAAAGCTTAGAGATGTTACAAGATAAGGGGCAGAATAGAGATGTTTATTATTTAAGTTAGATAGACATATCAAAATAGTAGACTACCTCTCAGCTTTGGAAAAGTGTCCCACATTGTCCCACACAAACATACTCTTTGTCCCAACTCTGGTGTGTTGGGATCTGGTCACCCTAAGTGAGGATGAATGGTTTCCAGGGTTCACTTTCATTCATAAAACCCTGCTTGCCTACGGAAACATTTATCACATATGAAAAAAGTTGTGAAAGACAGCAAGTAGAAAGTTTCCTTATCGGGAGCTGGTAGCACTGACTCATTTCTTCCCAGACGACACGATGATGACCTTTACATGGTACATGCCTGTACTCTTCATGGTCTCTCTGCTCTAACCGGCTCTCTTATTCATTCTGCCTTACTTACAGTGCCCCACATTCATTTCTTTTTCCTTTTACTCTTGAAAACTTTACTTTGCCTGTTTCCCTTACCCTTCTCCTCCACGCTGATATGCTTTACCCGTCTTCACCTCTGTCCTCTAGTCTCCCTTTCCTACACATAATTCCTTTTACATTACTTATTGCTTCATCCTTTTCCTTTTAATGTTCAGCCCTCTTACTTATTTGTTTTACCTCTGTCCTGTTTCTTATTCCCTTTACCGTGTCCCCTTTTAATCCCCGTGTCTCCCTCATAAACCCATCTTCCACCTCTTATTCCCTTTACCCTTGTCCCTGCGCTTCGTCGTATTTCCATATCCCTGAGCTGATTCCCTTGTCCCCTCGCTCGCAGCCTGTTGTATTCCCTGTCTCTCTTCTCATCCGTTTATCACTGGCCCTTGTTCTGTTAATCCCCGAGGGTTTTGTTTATTTGTGTTGGAGCTGCTTTTACAGCTTGCGACTGACCCCACCTATTTTCTCACCAGTCATTTGAACAGCAGGGCTGCTTTGCAGCTACTCCACCAATTAACATACCATTAGCATAATATTTGCATGTGTGCATTAGGGTGTTGATGGGGAGAGAAAATAACAGTTTTACAGGTTTTTCTCTTTTTTTTTTCTTGTCTCAAAAAAATATATATTTCACGGAATGACGTTAAAGCGCCCACGGGCTTCTTTATCTCGCTTTGATACTGCTGTTCAGCGCACGACATCATGTTTTCAAGTTTGCCGTGAAAAGTTATGTGGCTCTTGAGTGACTGGCCCACCTACACGTTCTACATATCTGATGATTATTATCTTTCTAATTTGTTCTATCACGATTCTGTTTTGATAATTATATAAATGTCTATCCTTTTACCACTTTAGTGATAGATAGAATATAATTAATGGGAAAAACCGGGCTTGGATCATTATCCAAATCACACAAAGTTTTGCAAATATGTATTTCTGGTTGGTTTCCGATGACACTGTGGCTGCGGTCGAAAAGTAAAAAAACTACGTCCTAAGGTCTTTTCCTAACCACTTTTCCTTGACCATCAAGGAAAGGTGTGAAGGAGAATTCATAAGGACTTAGGAAAAGACAACCGCGGTGTTAAGAGAATCCGACTGCACTTACACTAGGCTTCGTAATTATGATGTGACGGCGGCAGATGTTATTGACGCAGGTCTGCCGTGGTGAAACTACAATGTTCTGAAGATGGACTACAAAAGTTCCTTTTCAAATAGGTCTCTCAGTGACAGGCTGCTCCACCCGCGGTGTGTGAAAGAGAGATACAGCAGGTGCTTCTGCTGCTGGAACACTTTACATCAACATATAATAAAGGATTCTCTGACCTAACGTGGACAACTGGTAAAAAATATCACTTCATTACCGAGGTTGGAATTGAAATAAAAAAGGAATAGCTTATAGGCTACCACAGAAGTTTATATGATAAATATTGAGTTATTTTTTTTGAGTTATGGTGAAGGAGTAGAACCATTAAATGTATATTTCTTCTTACTCCTTTTTCGGACGTAATATTTATTTATGTCGATTATTTGTTTTGCTATTTGTTTACTGTTCATTTTATTTGTTTTCTTGTTTTGTTTTTTAACTTATTTGTTACTTGTTCGAAATAAATAAATGGAAATAAAGTCGGACGAAATGGTTGCCACTGCCCACTCATATTTATCAACATGAATCCAATTAGTATATGACTGTGTGTAAATATTATGCAAGATAAGCATATCGTTTGTTTTGATGAACGGTAGAATGGTGCGTCACTGTAAAAGTTGAGGCCGCAAGGGATTGTGGGACGGCGTTATCTCCTTTCTTTCTGTAAAGGATGGTCCGGTGTATCCTATGCTAAAGAAGATAAGAAAGGAAGCATTTAAGCACTTTTCCTTAGCATTTAGAGAGTTCGAACAGCTCTTATCATGGCTGCCACTCAGATACTTCCGGGTCATTTCACTCCGTTAGGAACCTTCCTAAGAGAAAAATACTTTTCGACCGCAGCCTATCATTAAACCAGAGGACGTGAAGTCAGATCGTTGAGGTCAAAGGTGAAGAAAAAGGGACAAAAGAGAGTTAAGAATGAGACCAAACAGACGGGAAAGCTTATGAATGAAAGAAGAATGTGGGCACATGTCATTGAGAAAGAGACAAAAACAAACGATCACGGCCCGAACGCGCCCAGACACACGAAGGGAAATAAACAAATCCATACATTTCGTCGGAGACAGACAGAGAGACGGGTGAAAGTAGGCCAGCTGCTGCCGCTGATGACGCCGGTGAGTGTTCCGTGTGAGAGTGGCGGCTGAGCAGAGGGGCGACGTGTCAGGGGAGTCGAGCCAGTTTCCCAGTCTTGATTGGGGATCAGCCCGCGGGGCCTCGCTGTTCCGCCGCGCGCCACGCCTGTCCCTCACACCGCCGCCGCTCTCAGATCTGTCACATTAGGGCCGTCGCTCAAACACTGACGGCGCTTTGTGATTGTTTGCCTCGTGTCACGCTGATTACTTTGCTCACTGGAACCTGACTGAAGGAAGTGCATGAAGTTGCGGCGAAGGAAGCAAACGAGGGCTAATATCTGCGCGGTCATTGGTTTGTCGCGAAAAACCCTCCCCGATCGTCTCGAGGCTCGTCTCGTGTTGAGTCAACCCTTCTCCCCTCCAGAAACAACAGATGCCAGATACAAGCGATTAATCTGTCATGTTTGTGTCTAAGACGAAAGGACTGAGCAGCGCTGTCATGTGATAATGTGATATGTGCTACATGTGAACTGTCACACATTAATCCTACGTGTAAAAAGTACTCACACTTAAATCACGGGGAAATAAAGTAACTGGGTGGCCGTCTGCCAAAATGATAAAAAAATATATATCTAATATACCATATGCTTGCATATCTCTATTTTATTTTGCATCTCAGCATCGTGTTACTTTATTTTTATGGTTTGAGTGCAGGCACTTTCTGATATGGGATTATTTTATGGACTCTTAATGCATCAGCCACCTAATATTAATGGCCAGGCACGGAGCCTCTTCTCACTTTTTTTTTAGCATCATTGAGAAAGAGGGACGACTGATGAAATATTTGAAAAATTTTGCAGCTTAAGTACTTTGCCGAAATCATTTTTATGAGACTTTTACGATCGCATTTTTCTGTTTTAATGATGCTGCAGTTTGCGTATACATTAGTGTGTTAGGCGGGGGATTAGCTGTGCTGCCGGAACAGAAGACGAAGGAATAAGAAACAGCTACCTGATTTGTGATAATATGTGTTTTTTGCACGGCCGGCTCTATTCCTTTTGGTGCCCAAGGTGAAATTCGGATTCGGAGCCCCCCCCCCCGTCCTGCCGCTCTAGGGTTATGGTTCAACTCCCCTAAGAACCCTAACCCTAGCCCCGCAACACACATCAGACATCACAATGGTTTTGAGACAAAAATTAAGATTTTTATTTTCATAAATAACTGTTTATTATAATATAAATAAATATATTGGTCCCTCATATTGTTGGCTTAAAAGTGTTTCACTACAATTTACACTTTTATTAACAAATAAGTGCGGCCGGGCAGATGAGAAAGTGTGACAAAAAGAGTTACAGGGGTGAAAAGTGTATTTTTCTCTTTATCTGTTCATGTGTTGCCTCAATGAAGAAAATGAGGAAGGGCACCCACTGGTATTTTTTTTTTTAAGTATTATTATTATTATTTATTTTGTTTTTTTCGCCCCCAGAAGGTGGCGCCCTAGGCAACCACCTATATGGCCTATGCCTTAAACCGGCCCTGTTTTTTTGGGCTTGAATTGATCCAGTTGTGAGCTTTTTTTGCTGTTCTATTTGCTCCTGTACTCAACTCCACAATTATGTATTTTCAAAATAGAGAACCTAGATTTTTAGACTTTTATTTATTTATTTTTAAATAAAACCGTATTTAAACTGTGTTTTCTTTGGATTTTTGCACATCACAACCTGATTATTGATTAATGGCAGTTTAACAGTCCTGTTTAAACTGTATTGTCTCATATAATATGTCTGCAGCTTTATGTAATTATATAATTCATTCAAAAAGTATCAATACAAAATTAAAATAACATGTCGCAATACAGTTAATTCTAATATCATATTGCTTCTTTTTAATTCCTCTCTGCGGCTCCACAATATGCTGTATATGTGTGTGTTTAGTTCTTCCTCCTGCATTGTGAGATGTGTGCTCCCGCGGTATAAATGCAGTTATATATATATAATATCTAGCAGGCCTGTTGGCCCTGGCTGCTCTGCTGCACTCAGCTCTCTAGCTGCTCTTGTCTCTGTATAATCCCCCCTCCTCATGAATACATTAACGCCGGAGCCTTAAACTCAGCTTAGCTGGCGGCTCAGCGTCACAGCACATCCTATTACCGACTTTAAATCATTAATGTGACATCGTTTTCACTCAATTTCCAAACACCCACGGTCGAAAACTGCATATTTCACTGAGCCGGTGCAGAGAGAGAGAGAGGGCCGCGCTCAAAGTCACACAGTTGACTCGACGCATGCGCGGCGAGGAACAAACATACAAGTGCACATGATTCGCAAGTTTTTCACTGAGCTCACGAGCAGAAAAAGTTGGAGCAAATTAAATCATATTGAGAATATGCACACGTGGCGTTCAAATGTAATTGTAATACGGTGCCTTTAAATGGGGTCGTGTTTACCTTAGTTCATGAGAAGAGTCCATATGAAAGTTCCCCTCTTGTGGTATTCAGAAAGCTCCGAGTTCACGAGTTGTGACGTGTTTGTTGACGTTGTCAGGAATGGCGGAGGCCATGGAAGTTCATTTTTCTGTGAATAAAAGTTAATGTATTGTAATTTTTGTCATATAAAGATGTTAATATTCCCAACTGCCTCATCTTTTTCTTCTGTCATTATGCCTTTGCATTTCCTGCATTATGTTACCCACATGCTAGCTTGCTAAACTGTTAGCTTCTGTGGCTTCTAGACGCCGACAGTTACGTTATGGTGCCTTCAAATTAAACTCGCGAGCTCGTGTTTACAACATGGGAATTTGTGTAAGATAAGATGATAAGATAAGATGAACCTTTATTAATCCCCGTGGGGAAATTCAGGTGTCAAAGCAGCAAGCAAAACAGGTACAGGTGTACAAGAATTATAAAACAATAAATAGGGATACAGAATACACAGAATATACATGGTAAGTGAGCATGGTATGTACCGTCCGTCAATGAAGATATGTAGTGTACAATAAATAGATGTAATATGTACAATTTAAGTTTAAAGTACACAATATGCTTGGCGTTCAGTCGTGAGAACACCGCTGCTAAGCAACCGCAATATCAACGTTACTGTCGGCGTCTAGAAGCCACAGAGGCTAACAATTTAGCAAGCTAGCAAGCCGGTAACCTAATGCAGTAAATGCAAAGGCATAATGACAGAGGAAAAAGAGGCCGTTGGGCATATCAACATTTTCCTAAAAGATATTTTACAATTACGAAGAAAAAAAATATATGACGAAAATAACAATATATAAACTTATTATGTACCGAAAAATTAACTTCCATGGCCTCTGCCATTTCTGACAAGGTCAACAAACACATCACAACTCGTGAACTCGGAGCTTTCAGAAACTTTCCACTTACGAAGTCGTGAATACGACAAGAGGGGGGCGTTCATATGGACTCAAAGCTCCAAGTTCACGAGTTGTGAAGTGTTTGTTGACGTTGGCGGAGGCCATGGAAGTTCATTTTTCAATGCATAATAAGTTAATAGAGCGCTACAGGAATGAGTCCTAAAACCTGGAAATGAGTTAGTATTTTAGCACCTCTGGTACCCTAGTCTGGAAGTCAATGGGTTTTTAGTTAGATGCCTGAAATAAGGTCTGTGGTTAACATTAACTTAAGGGATTTTAACATTTTGCTCTACGATATAAAATACGTCAGTAAATATCCTACACGTGAATTTTGAAGCCGCTATGATGTGTCTTAAAAAAGGCGGTTGCTAACGAGCGGCTAAGTGAGACTACAAGACATCATCACGCCGACTACAGCCTCCTTGTGTATACTCGCCCTCATGTGACCTTTGTGTAGGTCATTTATAGCCTCACGTTAGCTTTTTACTTCTGGCGAATGCATTCACACTTCATCACTATACATAAATCATAAAAGTGGTGTTAAAGCTGCAGTATGCGATATTGGCGCAAATATGATTTAAAAAAGTTATTTTCAGAAAACGGCCGCTATATCGTGACAGTAGTACATGAAACAGGTAACCTGAAAAAAATCATGTTCCTCTGTGTCCTACTGTGTCCTCCGGTGCTCCTAACGGCATCTGAAGGATTTCACTTACCGGAGGAAAACAAGGTCCGCTGTCCAGCTGCAGTCTATGAGAGCCGGCTGTCAATCACTCGCGATCTCCGACCAAACGGTCAAACTAGGCAGCGCTGATTAATTATGAATCAATATTCTGTTACTGTAATGCCTATTTCTCACCTCAAATGTTTTCAGAATCATCTTGTAGTTACTGTTTAGCTGTAAAATGAGAAAGTTTGTGACGCGGCCGCCATTGTAAAATCTGTTGAAGGAAGCCAAGTTCTGGTCACATGACCGGAGCACAGCCAATAGGAACGCTCTCTCTCTCTCTCTGAAATGACCTGTGATTGGTTAAAATCTGCCGTCACAAGCTATTTTCTAAAGCCTGAAAACAGAGCCATGACGAGGTGCAGAAGTCTAGTTATCTCTCAGAACACTTGAATTACAATATGCTGAAAGGTTATTATGGAATTTTTGCCAAAATTATGTCAAAAAATTGTTGCCTACTGCCACTTTAATTTGTGGAGATTATTTTACGGCACAAAACGTGTCAGTATCATAAACGTGTGTTTGCAGCAGAGCTTATTTTCTGCAATAATGCAAAACCCAATGGAAAAATCCCATTGACTTTTTGTTGAGGGAACCCAGGGGCGATGCTAACTTCCTGGTTGGCCTACAAAAATGCGTCATCCCTGGAGCACTCTATATATTGTAATTTTAGTCCTGTTTTTTCTTCATAATTATATAATAAGTTCTGAGAAAAATATTGACACTCTCAACGACCTCTCATTCCTCTGTCATTGTGCTTTTTCATTTCCTGCGTTATGTTAGCCGCTTGCTAGCTTGCTAACTCGTTAGCCTTGTTAGCCTCTGTAGCTTCTAGAAACCAACCACTCGAAGGCCGAGCGCACTATGTACACAACTTCCCATGTTGTAAACACCACTTTCATTTGAAGACAGCATAGTTTTCACTCCTTTGTCTCAACTATTGTGATGGAAATAGCCGGGTGACAATTTGTAGTTTAAGCTGAGCTAACTCCTGTAGCAGGCTACACCTTAGGGTGCTGTGATTTAATCTGTGAGTCTATCCACCAATGTGCTTCCTCCAGCATGTTGTGCTGCTACTGCTGACAATAAAGGGAAAAAAAAAAAAAATCCCCTTTCTTGCTCTTCAACTATTCACACATAAACCTTTTCTCAGGTTTTTACCTCCAGGCTAGCTCTGAAAAATTCAACAACGCCCAGAGAACACAACTGAGGCCTTCACTTACCGTAGGAGTTTCTGGATCTGCCCCCATCGTGCCTCTTTATTGCATCAAAGGGGCTTTTTTTCCAATGTGTGTGTGTGTGTGTGTGTGTAGAGCTATGGTAATTAGCAAAGCACGTAAAAATCATCTCCTCTGAGTGCATTTAACTGTTTTTATGCGCACAGCGTTTGTGGGGGTTGATTGCTGAACATATGGACACAGATGGGGACAGCGTTTTAATGGGCTTCACTGAGTGGGGTTTTGTGTTTTTAACCCTTTAAAAGTGGAACATCTTCAACGTCCTTTAGCGAGCATCAATTAAAGATTTGCTTTTAAAGTGGTGCATTTTAGAGACGGTCAGAGTATAGTACATAATCTTTCTTTTTTGAGTCGCACATGTGCAGGCATTTCATCACTCACCCCCCCTCTCTTCTCTTCTCTCCTCCCGTGTCCCTCGTTGTGCTTAATTAGGTTATCAGGTTGCTAACGGGCCGTGATTCGGCTCCACGCCTCCCAGCTGGCCCTCTGATTGGAAGGGCAAGAAGGTGGACTTAGCATAATTAACACGTTGTTATGGAGATGATTGAATTGTTCGGCGACACGCGGGGCAGTGCAACAGCCGCGAGGGCTCACATTGTGTCTATGGAAGACTTTTAGAGACAAAAATAAAACACAGGTGGAAAACAACATTTGGTTTAATAAATTGATAAATTTGATCAAATTGACTTTAGAACTGAAACAATTAATCAATTAGTTGTCAACTATTAAATTAATTGACAACTATTTTGATAATCGATTAATCTGTTTGAGTAATTCGGTTTGGAGGACGGAGGGATGTATGGAGGACTTTTAGAGCCATAAATAAAACACAGGTGGAAAACACCAAAATTTGATTTAAACACTTGAAAAGTGTCTCGACATAACATTTGTTACGATTTGAGTAAAATTGACTTTAGAACTGCAACAATTAATCAATTACTATTAAACTATTAAACTAAAAACTATTAAATTAATCACCTATTATAGTCATAATGGATTTTTCGGTTTGAGTCATTTTTTTAAGGAAAAAAACATAAAAATGTCTCTGATTCCAGCTTCTTAAATGTGAATATTTTCTGGTTTCATTACTCAGTAAACTGAATGGAAACACTGATCCACATTTTTCACCATTTGAAAAATGGCCCAGAGGTAACTTCTGTTATGATTTGAGTAAAACTGACTTTAGAACTGCAACACTTAGTCGATTAGTTGTGAACTATTAAATTTATCTTCAACTATTTTGATAAATTTGTTATGAAAAAAAGTCAAAGTTCTCTGTTTCTAGCTTATTAAATATGAATATTTTCTGGTTTCTTTACTCAGTAAACTGAATATCTTTGAGTTGTGGACAAAACAAGACATTTGAGGACGTCATCTTGGGCTTTGGGAAACACTGATGGACATTTTTCACCATTTTCTGACATTTTATAGACCAAACAACTAAATGATTAATCGAGAAAATAATCGAATTGTTCGGCGACATGAGTGCAGCGCCACCGCTACGAGGGCTTACGTGTCACAAAGTGGAGGACGGAGGGATGTATGGAAGATTTTTAGAGCCAAAAATAAAGCACAGGTCGAAAGCATCAAAATTCATTTAAACACCTGAAAATTGTCCAGAGATAACTTCTTTTATAATCTGAATAAAATTCACTCTAGAACTGCAACAGTTAATCAATTAATCGATTAGTTGTTAACTATGAAATCAATCTCGAACTATATTGATAATTGATGAATCGGTTTTCTCTGATTCCAGCTTCTTAAATGTGAACATTTTCTGGTTTCTTTATTCAGTAAACTGAGTATCTTTGAGTTGTGGACAAAACAAGACATTTGAAGACGCCATCTCTGCATCACTGATCGTCCTTTTTCACCATTTTCTGACATTTTATAGACCAAACAACTAATCGATTAATCGATAAAATAATCAACAGATTAATCGACAATGAAAATAATTGTTAGTTGCAGTCCTAATTGGCTTGATTATGTCTTTCAAAAATTGTTTGTGCATATCCACTCTTTTAATTGTCTTCTTGGTTTTATTAATATCATATAAACAAGCGTGGATGCATTCACTGTCCTCTCAGTTCTGCAAAATAAGGTCATGGCAGTGTATGTTTCTGTGAATATGTTGGAGCTGTAAAACCCATTGTGTGAATGTATGTGTGGAAGAAAGAAGTGACCAGGACCAGCACAAGTTTTACCGAACACATTGCTGTCTTTATTAGAGCCTTGTCTGGCAGTAATACTGAAAAAAAAGTGAACTTAGAACAGATGGTGGTGGCAGCCCACGGCTTTTTTTTTCCTTTCCTGTTTTTCTTTATTTCTTTGATATTTTTCTTCATTTTTTTTTTGTTTGTGAGAGTACTGCGACTCTTGCTTTTCTGTGGCATGGATAACATCAATAAAAGAGACAGTAGGGAGAGAAAAAAAGAAATATACAACTTATATTACACTGTGTTATGAACAAAATATAAATCTATAACTCTATGTTATATTTACATAATTATCTTTCTTGATTTTTCAAGTTGAGATGGTTAAGATATCTTTTTTTTTTACTTGTAATAATTCTTACTTTGTTTTGAGCTCCACTCATGACTTTGATTGTCTTAAATAATATCATCATTTTCATTGTCTTGATATGGGGTCAGACCTTGCCAGCAGGGATGATTGACGTCTTAATGCCCCACCCACCCCTGATACCCTAAAAATGGATTGATCCACTTAGTCCCCTCTCTCCAGCATCGGGTCGAACCACGCCGTGATAACGGGGGTGACTATACAGCGAAATTAAGACCCAGAGGCTCATTATGTGGCGAACATCTACAGCGAGAATGATTGCGGGGGGATCACTATGTGACAGCACACCTGAAGAGTAGTCATGGCTCCTGTAGCGTCTTGTGGAGCTCAAACAAAGCAAAGGGCTCCTGATGAGAGGTGACTTTAAAGATACTGTAGATGCGCCTGAACGTCTCACACACACACAGTGGAACACCCTGGTGGATCACGGTAAACACTGCTTTCCTATGATTTCAAAAAAAAAAACACCAAACAAAATATATGTACAGGATTTTAAATCTAGATTTCATAAAAACAGAAAAAAAAGGACAGCATAGGATTCGTTTGGTTGTCACGATAATCTCTTCATTTGAAACGTGTGTTAGTGATTGTGCATGTGTGTGTGTGTGTGCGGAGCCGAGCCAGAGATGTTCCACTGTGTCTCGTTGAGGCGGTCAGAGCTAGTAAACGGGGACGGGACTCTTTGTTCACAGAAAACAGTTTCCAAAAAACTGATTTCCCTTAAAAAAAAAAAAAAGGCAAAATAAAAGAGAGGAAACTTCACATTATACATTATAATAACCATTACAAATAAAATTATAATAACAATAAAAAAAAAAATATTTTTCTCAAGAGTCTGAGTGCTTTTTAGAAATGGGTTTGGACAGGAAAAGGTTACGTCTTCAGCTCGGAGGAGGGCCGGCGTCGAGTCCCGTCAGTCCAGCTCGCTGTCCTGACTCCGCCCACCCGCCCGTCCGGAGGATTAATACAAAACGAACGCGTCGAAAAAAAGAAGGGAACAAAAAGAAAAAACAAAGCAAGATAAAATGACAACTTTTGTTTAGATCTAAATACCTACCAGCTAAATAGAATAATGTTTCATTGACTGTCATAGTTTCATATGGTCATAAAAACCCGATAAAGAGGAGAAAAATAAATTATACTGTACATAACTTACTAAACTTAGGAAACGCTGACCATCCTTATAATTATTGTTAATAATATTATTAGACTAGAGGCAGTTTGAAGAGAAATAATAAAATACAGTATTCAAATACAAACAGAAACACTGACTGGCTGCTTCAGCTCAGCTCCGCCGCAGCAGGACGATGGTGATTGGAGGGAGCGGGAAAACACTGAGGGACACAACAACAGTCGTGTGTGTGTGAGTGTATATGTGTGTGTGTGTGTGTGTGTGTGGTACAGTAATTAACAGCAGCAGTGTAAGCCTGTCTTTCTGTATCCTGGACTGAAAATGAGATTTTACACACACACACACTGATGTTTAGCCCCGGACGAGATCAAGATAGAGGGATGGAGCGAGAAGAAGAAAACTGGTGGATTGTCTCACAACACAGTGCTTTCGTTTCTGCTCCGTGACTCCAGAGAGACTCCCCTTCTCCCCCCCCCCCCCCTGAAAATCAAAGTGGGACAGTCCACGCTGTACCGGTCAGTCCTGGCTGCACCGTCCCATCGGAGTCAAAAACACAGAGGGAAAAAAAAGGAGGGGGGGGGGGAACCGCTGACAGCACACTGCGAGGTCGAAGAAAAGATATGTTTTTGTTAAAAATAAACATGTCTGATGTCTTTCAGGTGCTTTACAACGAAAAGGGGGGAAAAAAAGAAATGTCTCTTTTTTCTATTATTATTATTCAAACTTGTAGCACAAAAACAACAAATCACATTCACAAGCCACTTATTGGCACCGTGTACCTGAGTGAGAATATTATAGAACCAAAGAACAAAAAAAAAAAAAAAGCTGTTTTTTTTTTTTAAAAGTGTCTCTTGATAATAAACAGGTCCGCCATCTTAAAGTGTCGTCTGTTAGCCTTTTGACAGGTCCGCCGATCCGTCTTTTTCATTTTTAAAACGTCTCCTTTTCCTACAAACGGTTGCTTTTTTTTTGAGTGTGACTTTTTTTTTCTCCTCACTCGCGGCATTGACACTCAAAATCTCGCAGTAGTACTTGAATATTCCTCGGCAAGCTTCGGAGGCTGGCTCGGTCGTCTCGTCCTCCCAGACTCCAGTTTGTGTAACAGTCAGTGTGAGTGACAGGTCCTGTGCTTCAGTTGATTGATCAGATGCTGGTATCAGGACTCCAGTGGGGATCTGGCTCTGTTAAAAGAGTCCATGTTAGTCAGGAGGGGGAGGGGGGAGGGGTGAGGGGGGGTGTTGTGAGATCGGGACTCAAGGTGATTGGCAAAAAGAGAAAGTTTTCTTCCTGATTGGTGGGATTGTGTGGGATTAACCAGCTGTGATTGGCTTATAAGGTAGGCGGCTCGATAAGGCGCCGTCCTATTGGGTGATATGGTTCTCGTTGTCGCTGGTGTAATCCGCCTCCTCGTCCTCGTACTCGAAGTCGTCGTACGCGTCGCCGTTGCTGTCGTCAAGCCGCAGCTCCTCCTCCTTGATCCGCGGCTCCTCCCCCTTCAGGCCGGCCAAGTGGGGGTGGTGGTTGGCGTTGGGCTCGGGGCTGCTGGACATGCTTGAGTGCTCTGAGGGCATCTGGGGCGAGGGCATTCCCGCCATGGAGAGGGCACCTGGGTAAACCACGCCTGCGGAGGACAAGGGCAACTGGCCCTGCTGCCTGTAACGCACACAGGAGAGGTGTTTTAGCATGTGAGCTGTGGCCACAGTTTCAAACTAATTTAAAGAGGACCTATTATGCTAACTCTCAGGGGCATACTTGTATTTTTGGTTCCTACTAGAACATGTTTACATGCTCTAATGTTCATAAAACGCTTTGTTTTTCTCATATTGGCTGTGCCGCAGCACCTCTTTTCACCCTCTGTCTGAAATGTTTGAGCTCCGCCCCCCCTCCCGAAAAGCCCAGTCTGCTCTGATTGGTCAGCTGGCCCACTCTGTTGTGATTGGTCAACCGAGCCAAACTCTTCGGACTCCGCTCCAGCTCCGCTCTAACTAGCTTTGTTTGAGGGCGTGCCAAAGTAGCCGCTATGCAGGTATTATGCAAATGTGTTACTTGGTGACATCACCACGTTACAGAAGAAAAGGCGGGATTAAAGCGAGGCTTTTCAGGCAGTTCAGGAGCAGTGTTTCTGTGGGGGAGAGTAACTCCCTTCGGTGTGGACTTTGTAACTTTACAGAACTTTTACATGCACAAAAAACTATACTAACACACTAAAGGAAAGGAGAAAAAGCACAAAAGCATAGTAGGTCCTCTTTAAAACAGCTAATCAGGCTCTGTCCAAAGGTAACAAAATTTGCTGTTCCTCCTCCATCATATGAAACTACAAAACCTAAGGAATCCATTGGTACCAACCATGTCATACTAGCTTGTCGAGAAGGAACTTAAATAACGCTCCGAACTTAATCTAAATTTTGGCAAGGAAAAACTGTCATGGCCATTTTCAAAGGGGTCCCCTTGACCTCTGACCTCAAGATATGTGAATGAAAATGGGTTCTATGGGTACCCACGAGTCTCCCCTTTACAGACATGCCCACTTTATGATAATCACATGCAGTTTGGGGCAAGTCATAGTCAAGTCAGCACACTGACACACTGACAGCTGTTGTTGCCTGTTGGGCTGAATGTTATGATTTGAGCATATTTTTTATGCTAAATGCAGTACCTGTGAGGGTTTCTGGGCAATATTTGTCATTGTTTTGAGATGTTAATTGATTTCCGATAATAAATATATACATACATTTGCATAAAGCAAACATAATTGCCCACTCCACTGTTGTTAAGAGTATTAATTACCTGACAAATCTCCCTTTAAGGTACATTTTGAACAGATAAAAAATGTGCGAATATATATTTTAATTGATTGTCAGCCCTAGAAAAAAGAAATCAATAACCTGAAAAATCTAAATTAGAGAAGTTATTTCAAACCTTGTGGTTGGTGTTGATTTACTGAACATTTACAGCAACAATATAAAAGCAAATATGCATTCATGCTCTAAGAGCAGTGGACCGATTTTCTTGAGGCCTTTCTAACGAAACTTTGAATTAATTTAAATAAAGTAAAAGAGCAAAATGCTACTTATGTGCTAATCACGATATAAATATTAAATTCTACTGACCTATAAAATCTAATTGCTATCTTACGGACAACAACAGTTCCCCTCAACAGTTCCCCTACCCCACACTGAAGTATTGCCTCATTTCCTGCCTGCGGGACCTCATGATGGCTTTGTACTCGCCGATGCGCAGCTTCTTGCCGTCCACCAGGCAGGTGCGTTTGGGCCGCGGCTTGTACTTGTAGTCGGGGTACTTCTCCAGGTGCTGCTTGCTGAGGCGAGCCTGCTCCTCGTAGTACGGCTGCTTCTCCAGGTTGGTCATGGCTTTCCAGCGAGAGCCTGGATGACGGGGACGCATTAACAAACGAGGACAACGATCAGTTTCGCTCATAAAGGCTTTAACACAAGAAACGGTGTAAAAAAAAATAGCAGCAAAGCATTACACATCAAATCATTAAAAGGGGGGGGTCATTATATGGAAACTAAATTAGAGAAATCGGCTTGAAATTCAATTTAACGCCTTAAGATCAATTACACTGTGTGCGAGGAACAAATGTCGGCGTGACGCTACATCACATGCGCATACCGACACGCTCGCGCACAGATAACGGCGGAAGTTTCGCCCGGAAAGAAAAAAGCAAAAGAGAGAGAGAGAGAGAGAGAGGGGGGGAAAAAAAAGGTTAATGAGGAAGAGCGGCGAGGACGACAGGTACTTATCTAAACTAATGAGGACTTCACTTAACCTGCTGTCATCTCTCTCAGCTCACTTTCTGCTCACAGATTTGTAGCATCAGTCGTGTGTGTGTGTGTGCGAGTGTGTGTGTGAGTGTGTGTGTGTGCGAGTGTGTGTATGAGTGTGTGTGGGTGTAATCTCCAGCATGTCTTCCCCTGTGTGTTTCATATCTGGTCTGAATTTGCACTCGACTACTGTATGTTTAATGGGTAAAAGCTGTCAGCGCTTGGCTGTTCTCGCTCTCCGTCTTTCTCTCTCTGTTCTGCGATCTGTTAGCAATCGAGAGCGCGAGAGAGAGAGAGCGAGAGAGAGAGAGAGAGAGAGAGAGAGAGGGCTTATTAAAACCAGATTTCCCTGTGTTATAAAACGCTTAGGAGCTCTTTAAAATGTCAGGGCCGATCCCGGCGGTCCGGGGGAAATGTCAGGCGGCCTCGCGCTGCTTGTTTAATGCATAATGAATTATATCATCATTTGTCGGGAGCCGCGCTCTCCCCAGCCGTTCATTAACAGCCGCTTACACAATGCCGCCGCCTGTAATGAAATCACTGTGTGTGTTTGAGAAAGTGGGAGATAGAAGCCTGCGTCTTCCTTTCGCTTGGGTTGCGTAGAGGGTTAGGTGACAAGGGGTTGGGGGGGGCACCTGTCACTCAAAGCAGACTGTGTGTGTGTGTTTACCGAGGATCTTGCTGATGTTGGAGTTGTGCATGTCTGGGAAGGCCTGCAGGATCTTTCTCCTCTCGTCCTTGGCCCACACCATGAAGGCGTTCATCGGCCGCTTGATGTGCGGCTCGGCGGTGCCGCGACCCCGAGCCTCTCGGAATATTCTGGAGTCCGACACGCTGGGGGAGCCTGGAGGGGAGGGGGGAGTGGAGGAAGGCAGTCAGAAGTTAAATATAGACATGAAGTAGGTGGTTTATAGAAAATAACATTCTATTATATCCTCATTTTCTTTAGATAAACTGAAAGATTAAGTATTCCTTTTTGTTTTTGCTTATTAAGGTAAATAAACCACAAGGGCTGTCAAAGTTAACACTTTAACGCAAATTGTGATTTTTAGGTTGTAGCGGGCTCAGTTTTAAAGCCAAGAAGTGCAGATACTGGCATCATATGAAACTAGAAAAACCTAAGAAATCCATCGGTACCAACCGTGTCACACTAGCTTGTCGCAAAGGAGGCTAAATAATGCTCCAAACTTATGGTAAATTTTGGCGAGGAAAAAAACTGGCATGGACATTTTCAAAGGGGTCCCTTGACCTCTGACCTCAAGATATGTGAATGAAAATGGGTTCTATGGGTACCCACGAGTCTCCCCTTTACAGACATGCCCACTTTATGATAATCACATGCAGTTTGGGGCAAGTCATAGTCAAGTCAGCACACTGACACACTGACAGCTGTTGTTGCCTGTTGGGCTGCAGTTTGCCATGTTATGATTTCAGCATATTTTTTACGCTAAATGCAGTACAGGTGAGGGTTTCTGGACAATATTTGTCATTGTTTTGTGTTGTCAATTGATTTCCAATAATAAATATATACATACATTTGCATAAAGCAAGCATATTTGCCCACTCCCATACTGATGAGAGTATCAAATACCTGACAAATCTCCTTATAAGGTACATTTTGAACAGATAAAAATGGTGCGATATATTTTAATCAATTGACAGCCACAATAGAAACTCAATTAATTATATGAAATATGCACAAAGCTGAAAAGGTGCCTATTTTTCTTAGCTCATGAAAAGGTGAAGTTTTGGAGACACACAGCGCAGCGACATGCAGGATATTATTACATAACCTCATAACAGCACATTACATTAAACTAGCGGAATGTATCAAAATGAAACACCTAAAAGTAAAAAGAATCCCATTTTCCAATCCTTCTTTCTAGCAAATAAAAAAAAAAAATCCCACACTTTTTGTCACCTAAATGACTGCATGCATATGTGTGTGTGTGCGTGTGTGTGTTTGTGTGCGTGTGTGTCCCTACCGTCAGAGTCTCCGCTCATGGTGAAGTCCAGCATGGCGTGGCTGAACTTGTCCTCTGCCTGCTGCTTCAGCTGTTGACTCAGACTCTCCAAGGCAGCCTTGTCCTAAACAACACAAACAGTTCACAGTTGCGGTCGGTCGGCGGGTGAGTCAATGAGTGTGAACGTATGAATGGGTGAAACCACGGACCTGCGGTGACGCTGAGAAAATTTCTTTAATTTACTTTTAAACATTTAAAAGATGATTTTACATATATATATATTTTTTTTAAATTTTTTTTCATGATTTTAAATTGATTTTTTTTTTGCTCCCTTCAAGTGTTTTATATATATTTTCATTTATTTATCTCTGATATAATTTATTTTTGGCTCCCTTCAAGTTTTTATTTATTTTTTTATTTATTTATTTTTTATCTCTGATATAATTTATTTTTGGCTCCCTTCAAGTTTTTATTTAGTTTTTTTTTATCTCTAATATAATTTATCGTCACAAAAATCTCTGTTTTTGATAACCACAAATCAAATCAGATGTCCGTTGGCCTAAAGACAGTTTGTCCACAAGAAAGATATATAAACTCCTAGTCATTTGCCCCTGTGATCTGAAATAAATCAGTTTAATAATAATAATTCATTTTTCTTTTTTATCAGTGGATCCAAACCCAGAAAAAACCAGGCGAATGGCAGCCGCGGCTTCAGACAGTTTGTGTTTTGGCTCGTTTCCGTGTAAATTTGCGGAAATGTTAATGTCAACAGCAAATTGTTAGAGTGCCGTACGCCTGCCCGCTTGAACACACATCTGTGCGTCTGTTTGCATGTGCAAGAATGTTGATTACATTTAGTCCTATTTGGATGTTTACTGTTGTGTGTGTGTGTATACTGTATATTATATGTTTGTGTGTGTGTGTGTGTGTGTGGACTCCTGGCAGCCACCTGCGAGAGTGGAGTGCGGCGGCTTGCCTCTCTCTCGCAGAGGCCCCCCGAGGGTCGACGCATTAGAGGGAGAGAGAGAACGGGAGAGTGCAACGCGGACGAGAGCGAGGCCACGCCGCACGGCCCCCTGGGTATTTATTACAACCAATAAAAGGCTGATTTACTGAGCATTTACATGCTTAATGCAAGCAGCCGGCACACTCTGCGCTACGACCTGACTGTCGACGAACACACACACACACACACACACACACACACACACACACCGCAGTGCTCCAGCGCCAGCGTTTTACAGTTTAATTACACGATTAGGAGAGGTACCCAAAACACTGTCGTCTTCTAAAACAACCTTCCAAAAAGTGTCCCTCTCCATTTACATGTGACCCTGGCGAGCTGGCTGGCTGGATGGGAGGATGGGCGGAATGATAATGAAATGCATTTTCTCTGTTTTTAGTCCAGCAGTGTTTAATTGTTAGAGATAATTTCACCCCCCAGATTGGAATAAATACGGCTAAAAAGAGAGGCAGAGGCGCGCTGTGGAAATGTTATTTTTTGTTTATATGCACGTCATTTAAATAGTGTTTTATTTTGAATTTATTACGTTTTAATAGATGAACAATTATCTAACAGATTTAGCCACTTTGTATGTAAATCAGATATATTTTAGGAATTTTTCCTCATTTCACACAAACGATCAGCCTCATTTAAACCTCCAGCACAAAATGTGTCTCGCACTTTTCCGATGTTAAGCTCCAAAGTGCCGTTACAAAGGGCTTTTTGCTGCGTGTGAGACAGAGACGGAGATGAACAGGGAGACAGAGTGGATGACAGCCTAGTCTGACATTAAGCCCCGGTACAGTACATGAGAAAAGTGGATTGAATGGCTGACACTGGAGCCAAGACACAAAGTAGCGACAAAACTAATCCTCTGAGTGTGTCAGGGATGACACCGTTGTATCCGAACGCCAAGAGCTCGCCGGCTTCACACACTCAGCGCAGCACAAAGCCAAAGGGCCGAGGGAGCGGGGAGTCGGCGCGGAGCGGGGAGTCGGCGCGGAGCGGGGAGTCGGCGCGGAGCGGCGCGGAGCGGCGCGGCTTCGGAAGCTGAGAAAGAGTTGCGTTTTAATTCCCCCAAAAAACAATCTAAAATTCATGAACTTTATATTAAAAAAGACTTTATCATATTAGTGTTTTTAAAAGTATTTAATATAAGTTAAAGTAAAAAAATATATTTTCTTATTCTTGTAAAAAATATTATTAATATTCCTAAATAAGGCTCATCATTTCCACCATTATAACTGGTGTGAGAGGATAATCACAATAAAAGGAAAACCTCACTTTTTAACCTCATTTCACTGAATTCTCATATGATAACATACACCAATTTAACAAGAAATGACACAAATTACATAATAAAATGATGGTCTAGTATTTTATTATCCCCTCCAGTGGAGTAGAACAGCTAAATACCCCCATTTAATGCAATAAATGTGGGGAACAAGCTGTAAAATATGCTCCTGAAAAACAGCCACATTTCCCCGACGTTCCTTCTCTTCCCAGTCCTTTCCCTGGTGTGAATCTAATTGGCTATTAGACTGAATCCTTAATACTGTATCTACAGAATATTACTATCTACACTCTGTCTAAATGTGTACAAAAAAACTGGGGTGAATAGATAAATCAGTGTGGGTTTGACTGCTTGAAACACAGAGTAAAAAAAAAAAAAGAGAGAAAGAGACAGATAGAGCTGTTGAATGTCAGCGGTGCAGATGCTTCAAGCACACTGTTGCTCTGTGAGTATGTGCGTGTGTGTGCGTGTGTGCGTGCACCAGCTGACTCCCAATGTGTTTAACAAATAACCACAATTTAGCCACGCTGCCGAGGAGCCGGCGCCGTCACTTCACATTACCGTCTCCCCGACGCTCCGCTCTGCCACACACATTTACACACACACACACACACACACACACACACACACACACAAGTAGCCCCGTAGTGCGCCTCACAGACACACTCATTACCTCCGAGACGCCTCTGGTTTTACCTTATCTGGCCCTGTTTAGCTTCGACACATTTCAGCGAGAGCATTGTGCGCCGATTTGCCTCCTACATGGTGCGGTAGGGATGGCATATGGCAAGGCAAATTATTACACGCCGACAACGAGACGGTGCGGCTGGTGAGGACTTTTTTTTTCTTCTTTGGAATCAGTTGTATTTATTTATTTTTTGTTTCTTGAGATAATCCATATATTTTCTTTTCGTTTTTTAATGCTATTGATGAGTGGGAGTCATTTGTCATAAAAATCACAATATCATAATATGTATTTTAACAGAT
The DNA here is from genome assembly GCA_916701645.2 of Sebastolobus alascanus. Lineage (NCBI taxonomy): Eukaryota > Metazoa > Chordata > Actinopteri > Perciformes > Sebastidae > Sebastolobus > Sebastolobus alascanus. The sequence continues at coordinate 1,892,625 of CAKAOJ020000099.1, read as the reverse complement.
GCAAGAAAGAAATAATAAATAAATGAATAAAGACTGTATTCCAGCATGTATTTCCATCGCAAAGGCTAGAACAAATATAAATAAAGACTAAAAAAAGTGGTGTTTAAGGTAAGCTAATATGGACATTTACATATCATGTGTAATATATCAATACAATCCAATAATATTGTGTCGTATCACATTATCTAAAGTGACAGGTGACCTTTTGAACTACTGTTGTTTTGAACTTCTGTTGAACTCGTACAGCAATAACACACTTTGTGACCAAAATATCAAAATACTGTTAAATACTATAATATTCCCGGGTTTAATGTGAAGAGAACAACATTTTAACCTCAAAGAAATTGAGGAATATAAAAAAAAAAACTGATTTTTTGGGCAGTTATCACACTTTATCGCCTGTTGCTAAGGTTACAGCTCAATCCGCTGTTATACAGATGTGATGTAACTGTGATCTTACCTTGTCAGAGCGTCCGTTGTTGAGGCTGAGGTTGCTGACGGCGGCGACCTTGGCGTCCAGGACCTGCTGCTCCCTCTTCAGCTGCTCCTTCATCTGCCGGGCCTCGGCGAAGGCCTTGGTCACCGCCTCGTGGTCGTTCAGGTAGGCGGTCGTGGACAGGGACGACAACAAGTCTGCTGAGACACAGAGAGACGGGGGACGCGGGGGGAGACGGGGACGGGCGATTAACTTGGTTTTGCATATACATTAGTGTAAAAAATGTGATTCAAGTTGAGTGTCTTTGTCGACTGAACTTGTACTTTAAAGCGGCAGTAGGCAGAATATTTTTGGCATCATTGGGCAAACATTCCATAATAACCTTTAAGCGTATTGTAATTCAAGTGTCCTGAGAGAAAACTAGACTTCTGCACCTCCTCGTGGCTCTGTTTTCAGGCTTTAAAAAATCTAGAGCGTGACGGGAGACTTTGACCAATCACAGGTCATTTCAGAGAGAGAGAGCGTTCCTATTGGCTGTTCATTCAACGGCGGCAGCTGTCAATCACTCACAAACTCCGATCAAACAGTCAAACTAGGCAGCACTAATGTGGTGTACTGTTTAGCTGTAAAATTACAGAGTGTGCTCCGGCTGGTGGGCGGTGCTTGGTATATTTCCTCAACTGATCTCAACGTGGATGCAGGGTCCCAAACTTTCTTATTTTATGTTTTTCATTTTCATTTTATGATTCATATTCATATTTGCTCCAACTTGCCTACGTCAGCTTTAAGTGTATTTAAAAGAAATAAGAGAATAATAGAGAGAAATTTGGAATAGAAATAAATGTGTGTGTGTTTATGTTTGTGAAGGTTTTCATCCAGAATAAATCTTCCCCTGAACCATGAGGTAAACACATTAACATACACTTGATGAGGGGCGTCTGTGTGTGTGTGTGTGTGTGTGTGTGTGTGTGTGTGTGTGTGTGTGTGTGTGTCGCTCTCTCTCACACACACTCACACACTGACCACTTGACTGTCAAGCTGGGCATAATGTGAGTCAGAGTGCGCCCCGAGCTAGCCTCGCTACAAGCTGCCCACCGCCTCCTCCACCTGCCCTCAGACGTAAACACACACACACACACGCACACACACACACATGGACAGACAAATAAAAAACAACTATAAACAACTTCAACCCCTAGATAATCTCATTACAACTCCCACCTTTCCACACACACACACACACACACACACGCACACACGCACACACCTCTTTTCATCTGAACCCTCACACTCTGAAGACTCTTATTACGGCTAAAAAGTCCCGCTAATTTCCCCAGTCGAGAACATCTGCCCCGCCACCTAACAAAGATCACATCTCCCCGCCGCTCTATTATTCGTATTATTTCCGCAGCTTAAGTCGCCGCCGAGGCATCTGCTCCGACTGTGTGTTTGTGAGGCCGTGCGCGCACCGCTATCGCCTCTCTCTATCAGCCGGGTTAGCTCTTAACAAAGAGCCGCGGCTGGCTTATGGGGCCTTTATCAGCGCTAATCCGCACCGCTAATGCCATCTCAGGCCAGATTACCAGCTTCAGATTGGTAATGACAGAGCCGTGAACTCTTTCAGAAGTCATAACCGGAAAATCTGGATGTGAGCGGGGCCAAAAAAAAAAAAAGAGGGAAGGGGGTGAGAGGGACAGAAGAGAGGGCGATGGAATCGGGTGGCAGTCAATTTTAATCTGGAGTCAAAAGAGAGGGAGGGGGGCTGATAGATATTATTGCGCGAGTTAAACTGACAGCGATGCCAACCATCCAGACAAGTGAATGTGACCCAGATAGAAGGGGAGGGGGCGTCTCTCTCTCTCTCTCTCTCTCTCTCTCTCTCAACTCCACACTCACTCTCTGAGCGCCAAATCTCTACAGACAGGCGCAATACCTTTTTGACCGCAAAAACACTCCTGCAGGGAGGTCAGGGGGAACTGCAGTGTTTTATGACAGACAAATGTGTGATCGCGGTAGAAGTTACAGGCGCTGACAGCCCTTCAGTTCGGTTTGAGATGGGTAGACGGATGGACGGACGGAGTAGGAGACACAGAAGTGTGCCTTTGGGTTGGTAGGTGTCAAAAAAAGAAAGAGAGGTGAATTGTGGGGGAATTAGCAGAGGCAGACAAACTGGAACTCACATTACGTGGAGGGTGAAGCTACTGAGAATTAACTTTTTACCTGCAGATATGACCCAGATATTCTAAAAGCCTTAGTAAGCATAAACGCAGCTATAGATCTTATGCTGTTTTGCACTTATTTACTTACTTTAGGTCTATAAAATGTATCACCTTTTTTCCAGGCATACTTTATCTTTATCTTAAATGAGGATGTGCTCCTTTCATGTCAAACTTTCCTTGTTAACTAGCCGTCCAACTAGCTGGTCGAGGTGGAGGTAATTTTAAACACTTTATATACTTTCAGGTGGTTTCACCAATAAAAAATTAGGGCTCTCAATCGATTAAAATATGTAATTGCAATTAATCGCATGATTGTCAATAGTTAAAGGCAGGGTTGACGATGTTGTCCAGTAGACACTATTTGTTATATTGGTTGAAATGGTCTTTACACCCCGACAGCGATCCATTACTTATGAGCTCTGAAAAGGGGCCGGAAAAGAGACGCCATCTGTAGCTGCTGTAATCCTGTAAAAACGTCTACCACTCACTGCCTCGAGGTCCGCTTGGAAAGAACCAATCAGATGCCTCCCTGCCTCCCTGCTCGTTCTCTAGCCTTGGCGCGCACCAGCCTGAACTCAAAGCGCGTCCCCGCCGCACGTTTCCTGGAGAATGGAAGAGAAAACTCAGCCCTGTACTAGCACTACCGCGGTCACTTGTCATGAGGTACAGTAGGGTTGTTGAGTTTAGGTCCTCTCTCCGCTCTCTGTCTGTGAAGTATTTTCGATGCGGCGGTGCTCGTGCATGTGTGTGGGGGGGCGTTGCCTTGGAAGGAGCCCCGAGGGGAGGGGCGCGGGTTTAGACGGAGCTCCTGAGGCGATACTACATTCAAGTTATGCTAGCTTTCCAACATCGCCGACCCTATCTTCGACCCTAGGTACTTCATTTAGCATAAAAAGTATGCTCAAATCATAACATGGCAAACTCAAGCCCAACAGGCAACAACAGCTGTCAGTGTGTCAGTGTGCTGACTAAGTGTCTGGCTGGCATGTCTGTAAAGGGGAGACTCGTGGGTACCCATAGAACCTATTTTCATTCACATATCTTGAGGTCAGAGGTCAATGGACCCCTTTGAAAATGGCCATGACAGCTCAAGTTTGGAGTGTTATTTAACCTCCTTCGCGACAAGCTAGTATGTCATGGTTGGTACTAATGGATTCCTTAGGTTTTTTCTAGTTTCACATGATACCAATGTATTCACTCTAGCTTTAAAACTGAGCCCGCTACAACCTAAAAAACACAAGTAGTGTTAATGCGTTAAAAAAACTAGTGGCGTTAAAACAAATTTGCGTCATTATACGCGTTATTATACGCGTTATTATACGCGTTATTATACGCGTTAACTTTGACAGCCTTAATAAAAATGCGTCATATTTAACAATGTGACCATATATTTGGTTTGTGAAATCTTAACTATAGCTGTAAGAGAAATGTGGTGAAGTAAAAAGTACAGTATTTCCCCTCCCCGTAATGGAGCAGAAGTATAAACGAGAGTAACAGTGGAGATACTCGAGTGAAGTACCTTAGCACAAGAGTAACTGTGCTTAGTTACATTCTACCACTGCCAATCATATAAAACCTGTCATTTCAAAGTGTCACTTTTACCTTCTTCTTTAAAACAATTTGTTTTTTTTACATTTTCTTTTAATGAATTTCCAATACATCCGCTGCATGTTTGTCTGTTTGTTTGTTCCTGTCTGAATTTAAATAACCTGAACACACATTCATGCTCTGTACCACCCACACACACACTCACTCCCACATCAAAACGACCGCCTCTAGACTCTTTTCCAATTTTGTCTGCCCCTTCTATCCCTTCTGAACTTGTAACAGGAATCCTAATACGACTATGAACTGCAATAACAAACGCGCTGGTGACCGGCTAAACTCAGTGGCAACAGATGGGACCGCGAGCTACGACGTAAACTGGGATCTGCGACACGAAACGCACGCTGGTCTCTCCACAGCACAAATAATTCAGCGGGGATCACACACAAACTTTAAACACTGTAATCCATTTTTCCCGAACAAAAAACATCTGGGACCGCAAATCCACTAATCTGATATTAAATCCGCCGATTTGTTGAAAAACAGTGAGATTAGCCAAGAAGTCAGTGAAAAAAAAAAAATGACTAACTGCCTATTGCATAGGAGGAGGAGGTGGGATTGTGTTTGTGTGTGTGTGTGTTGGAGTGTGTTCTGTCATTGTGTCATTAATGCTGGGTGTTTGCGCTGTCCTGGCTCATGTAAGAGGCTTGTCTAATCTCATTGGTGATACCTCCTGTCTGTCATGCGCTCCTCTCTTTATTATTCCCCCGCTTCATCGCTCGGGAAAAAAAAGTGCTAATCCCCATCTCTCTCTCTCTCTCCCTCTCCTTCCCCTCACTCCCCACGTCTCTCTGTCTCTTTCAGTCACTAATAAACACATAACAATGAAGCAGCCCCGAGGCAAACAGCGACACGGAAAGAAAAACACAAACACACTAATTATAGCCTGTTACATATGTGTAATATTTGAACTATCAGTGTTGCGTGAAAAATGGATTAAGAGTACAAAATAGTGATTCATTTATGTCATATTTCATGTATGTGTGCATATGGCCGGGTATGATTACGGCACTGGCAGTAGCAACAATGGCAACACTACGAGGGAAATGCTATTCTTGTCATCACCACTACCAGCGAGGCGATTGCGGTTTTCCTTAAAGGCGTACATTGTCATAATGGGAGCAATTTGCTTTTCATAAAAGTGTAGGAGCACTTATACTGTATGTATACATGTTTTCGTTGTTGTTGTGTATGAGTGTGTGTGGAAGGAAAAATAGGGTTTAATACAACTTTAATCACATTTTCGTAGTTTTGGCCATCATTTGTAATTGTAATAACAATAATACTGTATTCATTCAATTAATAGCGGAGATTGGGGAACACCACATCCCCTCTAAATAAAATGGACACTGTGTTTGCTAGGAGCAGTCCAATTCATGTTTCAATCTAAAAAATATCTAGATTAGAATGTTATCAGGCCATCAAATAGGCGTTATCGGTGGTTATCAGCCCCATAGATGTGGGTCAGTAGGGCCCTGCTGCACCACTAGTAGGTTTTATCATCTATTCACATGGGCAATCACTGTAAGAAGGTATACAAGAAGACAAAAGAGACCTCTAGCGACCGTAGTAATTATGACAGGAGCAGAAGTGGAAGTCAGGCGCTGTAGTTTAGACAAACAAACTCCGGCAAACTCCATAAGGGGTGGAGGTCGGCGGCTATGGATGGGGATGGGGGGGTGTGAAACCAACAACGTGTAGTTGTCTTTTTGTTCACAAGCGTTAAGTTTCACTTTCGCTTTTGAGAGTTATTTTAAACCAAAACACAATGTTTTCCCCTAAACTTAAGTATGTGGTTTTGTTGCCTAAACCTAAAAAAGTTGAAGTTTTGTTGCCTAAACCTAAAGATGTCATTTTGTTTGTGCTCAAAACGTAATGTTTCATTCACTTTTACAACGTGTTAGACCGTTAGGCTTTTAGGTTTCGCTTTCACTTTTACAATGTAATTATTTTCAGCCACAATGTTTTTCCCTAAACTTAACTAAGTGGGTTTGTTGCCTAAACCTAAAAAAGTTGTAGTTTTGTTGTCTAAAACTAAAGTTGTGATTTTGTTGCCTAAACCTAAAGAAGTTGTAGTTTTGTTGCCTAAACCTAAAGAAGTTTTAGTGTTGTTGCCTAAACCTAAAGAAGTTGTAATGTTGTTGCCTAAACCTAAAGAAGTTGTAGTTTTGTTGCCTAAACCTAAAGAAGCCGTTTCGTTTGTGTTCAAAACGCGATGTTTCATTCAGTTTTACAACATGTTAGAACGTGTTGCTTTTAACTTTCACTTTCACTTTTACAACATAGTAGACATAGTAGGCCCCTACTGACCCACATCTATGGTGCTTATAGCGACTGATAACGCCTATTTAATGACCTGATAACAGTCGAATCGGCTAGAAATATGCCACGGTACAACAGCCTGCATAGCTACCATTTTTCTGTCAATATTTTTAATTGATATAGCTTAGTAGCTAGCTAGCTTTGTAGGAAGACGACATCCCCCCAGTCTTAAGGCTCTTACACACTGGCGGTCGAACCAGGACGGCAAACTTTATTACTCCTTTCAACCTTGACAAAGGCAGCGCAGACCAGATCCACTCCTTCCGTTCTTACCTTTCACAATAAAAGCCCTAGACATATAATATTCACAGGCATGTTTTTTGCATTTTCGTGTTGTATAGTCGCCACGCCCCCATTGTGTGACAGCTTTTAGTTCCCTCTAAAAAGCTCTGCTTGGTCGAATGTCTCTCCAGCCAGGGGGGGAAAAAAACGCCTTTTTGAATTGCTAAACAAATTGGAGATGTGAGTGGTGATTCAGAGGTCTAGTAGTAAGCTAAACATGTTCCCAGATCTCAGCAGTACAGTGGTATACAAAATGATGGTCAATACTACAAAAAAGATCAATAACCTTGGATTATCCTTCAACCTTTCCTGTGCTGTGTGTGTGTGATGGGTACTTGAGTCCACTTACCTATCGAGCTGACCCTGGTCGGTGGACCACCGATGCTGGAGGGGGCGACGCTGTGCTTCATGGAGCCGGCGGTGCCCAGCTTGGCGGCAGCGGCAGCAGCGACCTGTGGGGAAGTTGGGGGGGAGTTGGGTGACTTGCTCTCGGATGCCTTAGGCTTGGCCGACAGGTTCAGTGGCTGTGCACCCTCACTGTCCTGCAAAAACCAAAACAGCACAGTTTCGCCTGCTGTGACCACCGTAAAGAATTTGGAAGCGGGAGGCCCCTCACCGAGACCGCTCGCAATTGCCAACACGTGCTAATGAAACGGGAGCCCATGCACGGCAATGGGACATATGACAAGGTGCATGCCACTGCCTGTATCCAAACAGCTCGTCGCAAGCAACATTAAACTGCAGCACAGACAACAATAAAATATACTTCGGTGCAAACCACTGACATTTACATGCAAAATAACTGACTTCCTATCGCAGCGAAGTCGGGACGATTCATGCACATGCGTGTGCACGCTCCTCATGCAGGCTCCAGTAAACATGCAATATAACTCTGCTCCTTTACATGCTTCAAACAAGGCCAGCGGTAAGAGCAACAATCACACACCTGAGGAGAAGAAATCATTCTCAAAACTACAGTCTCTCTGTAGTTCTGTAGCATTCTTTCACAAAGAATAGCACCTCCTTGAGACTGTCTTTACAGCTCTAAAGACATGGTGATGTCTCAGTGTATCAAACAGCGAACAGAACAGAGGACTGTCTGCCACTTCAATGTGCACTTGCTCCATTAGAAACAAGGAACCGTCTGTGGAACATGCGTGTGAGTGTGTGGAGCGAACAGTGAAGCAGCACTTTCTGCCTCAAAGACACACACACACAGCCCCAACAACCAATCAATAACTTTTTAAGTAGCTGTATATTTAGGTCCATGTCGTTCAAGTATTATGATGCCAAACAGGACCGTCTATATGATTAAATTCATCTAAATCAAAGCATGCCTGCACACAGCAACAACCTCGACACAAGTAACAGACAGCGGCCCCCTAAATGAATCGGCATGTGGACCACCGCACGACGCCGGGGGGCTGTTATCGCGTTAATTGCCATGGCAACGCCACCCCTGCCGATGACCTAATCCAATCAGGGGGGGAGTATCAGAGGGTCACGTGACAGGAAGGAAGGAATTAGATCGCTGAGGGGCCAGATGCACACAGACCACTCTGTGTAATTAAAACCCCGCAATTAAAAGGCAGACACAACATGGGGGCAAGGGACGGCTTAACGGGCCCCGCCAGTAAAGATGCACCTCAATAGAGTCCATGAGGTGTAGAAATACAGTTTGGCTGTATTATTTTTAGGGCTGTCAATCGATTAAAATATCTAATCGTGATGAATCGCAAATTAATCGCACATTTTTTATCTGTTCAAAATGTATCTTAAAGGGAGATTTGTCAAGTATTTAATACTCTTATCAACATGGGAGTGGGCAAATATGCTGCTTTATGCAAATGTATGTATATATTTATTATTGGAAATCATTTAAGAACACAAAACAATTACAAATATTGTCCAGAAATCCTCACAGGTACTGCATTTAGCATTAAAAATATGGTCAAATCATAACATGGCAAACTGCAGCCCAACAGGCAACAACAGCTGTCAGTGTGTCAGTGTGCTGACTTGACTATGACTTGCCTCAAACTGCATGTGATTATTATAAAGTGGGCATGTCTGTAAAGGGGAGACTCGTGAGTACCCATAGAACCCATTTTCATTCACATATCTTGAGGTCAGAGGTCAAGGGACCCCTTTGAAAATGGCCATGCCAGTTTTTTTCCTCGCCAAAATGTAGTGCAATTTTGAAGCGTTATTTAGCCTCCTCAGGAGACGAGCTAGTATGACATTATTGGTACCGATGGATTCCTTAGGTTTTTTTAGTTTCATGTGACGTCTATGGCGTTAAAACTGAGCCTGCTACAACCTCCGAAAGATCGATTGCGTTAATGCGTCATTAGTGGCGAATTTGCGTTGACGTCTTATTATAGCTTTAACTTTGAAAGCCCTAATTATTTTGTATCATTACGGTAATACATTAATTATTCCTAAGTGTACATGTTATAAAAACGTTTAGCTTTACAGGTGTGGTCCTACTGTAGCACCATTTAAACCAAAGAATAGAACAGACATGAATTTTCTTTATTTTCTGGTCATTAGTCTAATTGCTGCTTAGGCGGAGTAGAATCCAGCATACAGTGGGATCCAAAAAAGGGAACAAGTACTGTATGTGTGTGTGTGTGTGTGGTATACCCACTCATTAAGGCCGACTTTCCCTGATTCCCACTCCTTGAGTCGTACTAAGCCTTATGAGCCCCTCACAACTCAATTAAGCCCTCCCAATTAAGCCCCTCCATGTGTACGTGGCTATGCGTGTGCGCGATCGCCACTTTGTGTGTGCGTGCGAGGCCTAACCGGATTGTCCTTCATTAGGGGGGGGGGGCTTTCTAAATAGACGGAGGACCCCCAAAGATGCCTTCAGTGAGACAATGGGCCGGAGAAGAACAGGAGAGAAAAGGAAGGGGAGAAAAAACTGAGCGGGATCTTCTCAATCCTGACCCATATTATGGCGGGCTTTGGCTGGGAACGCGTTTGAATATTTATTACAAATAGATAATGCCTCTGCCTCTTGTACAGTGGATCGGGGGGGGGGAGTTTCCTCTCAGCGCCAAAGCCAAATCCTATGGTGGGAAGGTGGCCAACCTGCATTATGCCAGTGTGGAGGAATTAGTTTAGACAGTGGGGCTGAGAGGCTTGGACCGACTTGTTTATGAGTGTGTGTGTGTCAGTGCGAGACATTGTTCAACAAGCTCTAAATCTCATGGCAGTGTGTGTGTGTGTGTGTGTGTGTGTGTGTGTGTGTGTGTGTATGTGTGTGTGTGTGTGTGTGTGTGAGAGAGGCCTCTAAAGCCTCTGAAAGCCTCGGAATCTTGAATTAATACAATTGCTTTTGTGTCTCTCTTGGCTGATGAAACAGTCTCCAGCTTTGAGACCGAAAACATGCAGAGTGACAAAGAGAGCCAGAGGGACGGAGAGGAAGCGGGAGGGGAGAGATAATGTGTGTGTGTGTGTGTGTGTGGGCTGCGTTTCACTTCTGCGGATGCCGACATGTGAAAGCGACATCAGGGTTCTGCATCTTATCACTGGAGCTGATGGTTCAATTAACAGGACACAAGTGTGTGTGCCACTACCGTTTATCCTGGGCAGGTTTCTCTGTGTGTGTGTGTGTGTATGTTGAGGTGTGTGTGTGCTACAGCGTTCATGTCAAGACCTTCCCTCCTTTCATCTTTCCTCCTCTCTTCCTTCCCCTTCCAGCTATAAATGACTGTTTGGATATTAATTATATTGTCATATCTAATTCTCTCAGACAGCAGACGACGCAGAAGAGGCAGATATGACACCGTTTTGTGGCACCGATTCAAACGCTAACTCCTCGAGTATGTAAATGCACTTCACATTTTCTCCTCATTTGTATTTGGAGTAAACAGACGCACAGACTTTACCTTGACAGTCTAGACTGATTGTTTTAGTTTTCCTAATTAGGCTAGGCTTGTTGGCTCTTGCTGATACTCCTATCCATTCGACTGAAATGACTTAAGTACAAGTAGTAATGCTGCGAGACCTCATATAACGGTTTGCATGATATCTTTTGTGAAGTTATTCCTCATTTTTGGTGCGTTTTCCTACAAATGTCAGGCAACACGTGTCAATTCCTGCTGGTTAAGGCACTAATGCTTTATTTTGACGATTGTCGGGAGGGGGGAATCGGGCCCAAAATCGGCTGGATTCTCGCGTAGTACCCGGCATTACATGCACACAGTCTTTTCAAAATAAACGTACGTCTTCACAGGAAACAACTTGGTTAGGAATTGGCTACAAAACTACTTACTTAGGTTTAGGAGAAGATCGTGATTTGGGTTAAAATATCTCCAAAAGTGGCGTAACTTAAATGCGGAGGTTACGTGGCAAATAAATCAACGTTGACTTCTGGTTTCACACGGGGTATGAACAGCGGTCTCCGGGGCGAAAGTCCGGTGTTTAGTCTTTTCAATATAAACTCACGTCTTCACATAAAACAACATAGATAGGTTTTGGCTGCAAAACTACTTAGTTGGGTTCAGTAAAAGATCGCAGTTTGGGTTAAAATAACTACGAAAGTGGCGTTACGTGACAAAAAAAAATAAATTGACTTCTGGTTTCACACGGGACACGAACACTGGTCTCCTTGGAGATATGCGGTGTTTGTCGTTCTTTATACTTCCTGATTCACAATCACGTGGATTACATCCGAAATTGATTCGTATTACGAATTACAGTGCATTACTTTTCGAACGGTGTATGAGAACAGCCTGCAGTAAAACATACTTAAAGTTGCAAAAGTAAAAGTACTCACTACAGAGAATAGCTCAATTAGGAGTGTTATTTATTCTATTATTAGTTTATTATCCCTAATGCATTAACATGCAAGCAGTATTTTTTAAAACAATGTAGCTGGTCATTAACTATATATACTACTTTATATACGGTTAAATAGTTTTATCTGTAGCGATACATCATATTTTACGAGCTGGTTTATGTGTAACATCTATAAATGAATAAAAGATAAATGAGTAAGAAGTACTTTATTTCCCTCTGAAAAGATTTGTAGTATAAGGTAACATAAAATGGAAAGAACATCATAATTGTCCTACAGTAAATGTACTCAGTTACTTTTGGCCGCTGCGTGTGTGTGATGCATGTCAGCGAAGGGGCTACATATGGTGCATAATTTGAATCGCACTATTGTATGGCTCTGTATGCATGCCTGCCTACATCTAACGGTCCACTCTTGCGTATAAGAAAGCTGCAAGTATGCTGCAGTGATTTGTGCATGGGTATGTGTGTGTGTGCGTGGAGGGGTTGGTTGGCATGGTGTCTTATTCAACACCTGTGTGTGTGTGTTTTTGTGCACGAGTGTGTGTGTGTGTGTGTGTGTCCGTGTCTCACCCGAGGGTAAAGCACTTAAGCGGTGTGCGCCTGAGTCCAAACAGCTGTGAGCAGAGGCAGGCAGCGCGTTTCTAAATGACTAGAGACCTGAGATAGAGCCCACAGGGGGAGCACACCTCTGAAATATACATGTCACTCACCCAGAGAGAGAGAGGGGAGAGAGAGAGAGAGTGTTAGAAAGAACGAGTGAGAGCGCTGCAGTGGTCAGCCTGACGGAAAGAAACCAAAGAAGAAAAGGAGACTGAGAAAAGAAAAAGAAAGACAAATATCTATAAAACGCCACCGAGCACGTATCGAAAGTTTGTCTCTCGTTGCTCACAAACAGTGCGAGTGCACGGGGGAGTAACACCAACACAGCGCTGCGGTCAATTGGCCAGTTTGGCTCCATGGGGCCTGTCGGGTGCCATGTGGGTCCACTCCCCAGTCTGCCACTCCTGCTGGACTGGGGAGGCCATTACTGCTCCCCACTTCCCCTCCACCACAGGCCGCAGCACTTGCCTGTCAGCCCAACTCCATATATATGGTAATACGGTAAGACGAGTGTGTCGGTGGGGCGGGATGGTCGCGTGTGTGTGTGTGTGTGTGTGTGTGTGTGTGTGTGTGATGGAAGTGCAGGGAGGGGTTGATGGACAAGGAAGCAGGGGTGCGAACTCTGGGGTCAAACCGTGAGCTTGAGTCTGTGTCGTGAGCTAGTCCTAAAGTGTGTGCATGTGTGTTTGTGGACAACAGGAGTAGGTCGAGAACAAATTGGGAACAAAAGGGTGATGGAGAAGGATGGAGAAGTTGCAAAGGACAAGATGTGGAAGTGGAAGTATAAGGAGGGGGAGGTGAGGAGAGGAGAGAAGAGGAAAGGACAGGAGAGAATAAAGGGAAAAGAGGGGAGAAGAAAGGAAAGGAGAGGAGAGGAGAGGAGAGGAGAGGAGAGGAGAGGAGAGGAGAGGAGAGGAGAGGAGAGGGAAAGGAGATATGAGGACAGGAAAGTAAAGTAAAGTAAAGTAAAGGAAAGGAAAGGAAAGGATAGGAGAGAAAAGAAAAGGAGAGGAGAGGAGAGGAGAGGAGAGGAGAGGAGAGGAGAGGAGAGGAGAGGAGAGGAGAGGAGAGGAGAGGAGAGGAGAGGAGAGGAGAGGAAAAGGAGAGGAGATGAGAGAAAGGGAAAGGAGATGGGAGGAAAGAAACGAAAAGGATAGGACAGACCAGGACAAGACAGGAAAGAAAAGGAGATGAAGGAAAGGAAAGAAGAGGAGAGGAGAGGAAAGGAAAGGAAAGGAGAGGAGAGAAAAGAAAAGGAAAGGAGAGGAGGGGAGAGGAGAGGAGAGGAGAGGAAAGGAAAGGAAAGGAAAGGAAAGGAAAGGAAAGGAAAGGAAAGGAAAGGAAAGGAAAGGAAAGGAAAGGAAAGGAGAGGAGAGGAGAGGAGAGGAGAGGAAAGAAAAGGAGATGAGAGAAAGGGGAAGGAGATGGGAGGAAAGGAAAGGACAGACCAGGACAGGAAAGGAGATGGAAAGAGAGAAAAAGAAAGGAAAGAAGAGGAGAGGAAAGACAAAGGAAGAAAAACGAAAAGAAGTTGGGAAGCTGTGATGTATGTGATAAAGATCTCATTCTCTGAGGGACAGACAAGTCTGATCCCATGTGTGTGTCAATGTGTTGATTTGTGACTGACCACTACACTTGTGGGGGGGTCCGAGGGTGGACAGAGGATGGCAGGGGGCATGGGGGTTGTGTTTGTGTGTGTGGGTGGGTGGGGGGGTGGTCAGGGTCCAGATATTCTGACCAGATATTCATAGAATTCCACTCGGATGGACACAAGGCTTCCCCCTCGCCCCTATTGCGCAGCCAGCCGAGAAAACGGCACAAACAGCAATACATCCCAAAATCTACCGCGACCGTATACAGCACCAGCTGGAGGTTTAGTGATAAAGTTGGGCTGTGACTGTGAGTTTTGTCAAGTTGTACCAAAGGCGTGCATTAGTATGAGGAGCTGACCGTTGCTCAGTAAGGACACTTGTTTGATTGAAAGAAAAAAAAAAGGAAAAGATTCGGGATGCAACTTTCAAACAAGCTGGGATGCACATTTTCAGCTCATGCACTGCAGTGAAACATCCACTCTCTCAGTCTCTGTTGTAACACTAGAAAGGCCAAAGTGTTTACAGTTTAACTGCAAAAGTCATTTTTGGGCTATGATCAAGTAAAAAAAAAAAATCATATTTCCTTTTAAATAAGTGAAAGAATTTGCCAGCACAGTAGGAATATTTAATTTGCTTTCAATAGAAATCCAGTTGTTCCAAGAATGTTTAGGAAATCTCTTTATGTTGAAATAAGAAAGAATAAGATCGGTCGATGTACTAGAATAAAGAAAAATAAAACTTAATTTTAGAAAATCCTTAGTAGCAAGTTGATTTGCATTGAAACTGGCAGATTGTTTCTCCTATTTTAAGAAAATAAGAAGTTAAGGACTCAATCTCTAAAATGACTTGCAGTTTGATGGCTAATTTGAATTCTCTAGATAAAAAAAAAAAATCAGTCTTATTAATGTCCTTTCATGGAATTCAGACATTTTTTTGTAAATTGGAAAACCTTGAGAGTCAACTCTCAAATCCTCAAATCAACAGGCATTTCTAGTATTAAACACACACACACACTGGCAGAGGCTTTCCCTTACCTTGGTCTTGTTTGGTAGCGGGGAGCTGCGGCCCTTGTCGCTCTGTGAGTGTGTGTTGGTGGGGGGGGAGTGTGTGCCCATGTTGGCTTGAGGTGGCAGGCTGCCTCCGTGCTGCTTGGCCCCCGGAGAGACCTGCATGGCCGCCAGCTGAGCTGCGTACAACTGCTGGGAGACAGGTAGAGAGACAGAGGGGGGGGGGAGGGGGGGGAGACGACAGAGAGACAGAGAAGGGGGAGAGGAAGAAGAGGGGGAAAAGAGAGGGGAGGAGGGGGGAAAAAAAGGAGAAGAAAGGGGCGACATGAATAAATGAATACTCGAGAGCGCACAAACAAAAAAGGAGAAGATGCCGGCTAAAAAGCTCTGGAAGAAGAGGCCATTAGTGGCCCGGCCTCTGTTTGTGTGACAGAGAGAGACGGAGAGGGACATCTCCGCTGTCAGCCCCCCTCCCTCACCCCATGGGAGAAGCGCTAACAGCCTCTCTGACAGGCCCAGAGATGGCCGTGTCCCCTCCAGGTGCATCGTGGGAGAAAGGGAAAAAACATTCCGGCTATCGAGGTCACGCCGGAGAGCCCGGCTCTCGCTCAAGGTGAAAAAAAAAGTGATGACGGAGACGGAAAAGAGAGAGAGAGGGAAATTTGCGAAGCCAGATGGGACACGCCAGAAGTGTCTTGTGCCCCTGCGATGTTTTTACCGACAATAAGACGCAAAAAACACCCATAAAATAGTCAAAAAATAAAGATGAATTGATTCAATAACTGCTGTGGGAAACAAAAAAACAGGTTTTCCCCTATTCTTGTTTATGTATTTAATTAATTTCCAATTAAATAAAAGCATTATGGCTTGAGCTGCTATGGTGTGAACATACTCGGGAATATTTATGCAATACCATTGTATCACACAAAACAGTCTCTGGCCGGTATTTCCACAGCAACAGACACGGCGTAATATTCACAATTTGGAAGGAGCTTCAATGTTCATAAACACTTCTTTCTGTCCCTCTATCTGCCTCCTCAAAAAAATCATCCTGCGAAGCTCAATCGCTTTCATGTCGGCTAATACAAATCTCTCAGACGCTGTTTTTGTTTTCTCAGAATTGTTATTCCCTCCTCTGAAGAGCAACAGAACGGTTGTTTAGCGAGAAGTAACTGATGTGTTGTTTTTTTTTGAATAGTTATAATTGTTATCATTTATTTCTGGTGGAAGATTTTTCTGGAAGAGGACCATCCTTTTTTTTTTTTTTAGTTTAACTTCCGTCCTTCTGTTGGTGCTTGGCTGCCGGCCACCGGCGTCAAACAAAGGCTGGTTTATGCAAATGGACAAGGAAGAGATGCTGTCACTGCTATCTCTCTCTCTCTCTCTGTCTGTTTGGACCTCTCTCTATCTCTCCTGACAGCCACATTAGCTCCTACTCTCCTCTGCTATCTTAAATAAAGACATTTATCTCTTTTTATACAAGCAAGAGAAAACAAATTCAAACTGGCAGCGCACACACTGTAACACAAAGAAGTACTTTTTTTGGAAATAAACTCGTATTTGAATTTGAAATAATCTCCGCCTGACTGTCACTCACATGTGGCGACAACAATATTCACTGTGTAAAAAAACGTAATAGCAGCATGTTTTCCGTTACAATTCTTTATCTTTTCTCGCTTTTATTGAATTCCCAAACTTTTTAAAGGTCTCATTGATAACATTTTTATGTAGACGAAATTTTTTTTTAATGAAATAATACATCCACGGAGCTTTTAAAAAGGTGCCGAATAAAAGTATGCCTTTTCCTTTTCCTGTTTATGATTGTGAATTAATCACTTTAAAAAAAAATTGGCGGGTCCAAAATGAATGTTTTGTTTACCTCTGTAAGGCTTGTGAGCCAATAGCGAAACGACATTGGTATCACGTGATGTCTCTGGGTCGTCAGATAGTGTGGAAAAAACAGATAAATGGCTGAGATTGACGGTAAGTGCCTGGCAACGACTTGTTGTGAAGTGAACGCAATGGAACGAGGGAGGGAGAATGCGACATCTAGTGGCTGAATGTTATCCATGTTATGGTGTAATAGCACCTTAAAATAAGGTACCTGCCATTCCAAAAAATTAATTGTAGGGCTGTCAATCGATTCAAATATCTAATCGCAATTAATCGCAAATTAATCACACATATGTATATATTTATTACTGGAAGTCAATAAACAACACAAAACAATGACAAATATTGTCCAGAAACCCTCACAGGTACTGCATTAGCATAAAAATATACTCAAATCATAACATGGCAAACTGCAGCCCAACAGGCAACAACAGCTGTCAGTGTGTCAGTGTGCTGACTTGACCATGACTTGCCCCAAACTGCATGCGATTATCATAAAGTGTTCATGTCTGTAAAGGGGAGACTCGTGGGTATTGTTATTTAGCCTCCTTCCTGACAAACTAGTAGGTACCAATGGATTCCTGAGATTTTTCTAGTTTCATATGATAACAGTATCTTCATTCTAGCTTTAAAACTGAGAAAGTTGTGATAATGCGTTAAAGAAATTAGTGGCGTTAAAACGACTTTGCGTTAACGTGTTATTATCACGTTTACTTTGACAGCTCTAGTTAATCATATTCTGAATCTGAATCTAAATCTAAATAGGATGCTAAGTAGGACGCTAATGCAGGCGAGTGGCCGTCGCCTGCCAAGGCCACAGTCGCCGGAAAGTACACAAAAGTTGCATTTCGATTGCAAAGATGCGAATTTGCCTCGCCACCGGAAGCCAATGTTTTTTCGCCTCTTCGCTCGCATAGAATGGAAGTGAACGGGAGGCGAATGTGATTACAAGTGTGACCGTGCCTTAACCTCATCCCTGACAAACACTTTCAGGGACTGGATGCTTTAAGAAATATTGAATTAAATAAACTGAGTTCACGGAAAGTAACGGAGAGTTTTTGCCTGTAATAGTGCTTTAATCTTCTTCTTCACTAAATATCACACAGTAGGTTTATCGAATCCTTTGGTGTAAGCTTGTCTTCGTTTTGGAAAGCAACCCCTGCCGCTGTTATGGACACGGAGGGGAACAATGATAATTGAGGAACATACAGTAGACAGGGTGTGCTGCTGCTGCTGCCGATGTGGAAATCAGCGGGAGATCGGTTATGCTCCGGCGAGCTACGCGAACGACCGACTCGCTGAGATCAGATCAGCCTCCGCTCGCTCATTTCTCTTCAATTAGCTGCACTGTGGCTCCTGGAAGAGAGAGTGAGGAGGGAGGAGGGGGGGGGGAAGGGGGTGCAGCCGAGCATGAACACCCCTCACCCCCCGCCTCCCCTCCCTACCAGCCAAACCCCCTAGCAAGAGGACCACAGGCGGTGTGTGAGTGAGTGTGTGAGTGTGTGTGTGTGTGTGTCCTGCCATATTCGGACCAGTGGTTCAAAGGCCTCTTTATTTGCGGAGTGAATTGAGTTCCATTACAAGGCCAGCTCCCGTCACTCAAAGCCCCGCTCAATGGGCCGGCGAGCAATGACACACACACACACACACACACACACACACACATGCTCGCACACACACACATACACGGTACAGAGGCACACTGTGGAGCGCGCCCAGAGCGTCGCCACAACGACATGCATGTCAACAAACAGGAAGTGACAGCGCAAAGCCCCCTGGGGTGACCGGAGGAGCGCACACACACACACACACACACACACACACACACACACACACACACACACACACACACAGAGCAACACAATGAGTGAGGGGTGGGGGAATGCAATCGTAGATGCAGGATGAGACTAAGGAATTTGAAATGTCACTCACTGCTGAGCTGTGTGTGTGTGTGTGTATTACCTACGTTGTGGGGACATAAACCTGTTTACACGGTCACATCGTGGGGACTCGCCTTCCAAACGGGGACAAAATGCACGTCCCCCATAACGTAACCCGTTATATTTTAGGGTGAGGACTCGGTTTAGGTTAAGGGTTAGGATTAGGCAAGTAGCAGTTACAGTTAAGGTTAGGGTAAGTCTCCAGGAAATGAATGTAAGTCAATGTAATGTCCTCAAAAGTCATGGAAACACATTGTGTGTGTGCGCGTGTGTGTTAAGACCTGTTCCTCACTCCTTCTGCTCCTAATCCCCTAATGTGAGACCAAAACATCTGCATGTGTTCGTGTATGCGTGTGTGTGTGTGTGTGCATGTCTAGTGGTCAGTGTGTGCTTGTCACATGACACCCCACCATATGTGTGTGTGTGTGTATGTGTGTGTGTGTGTGTGTGTGTGTGTGTGTGTGTGTGTGTGTGTGTGTGTGTAAGCCTGAGTTCTATTGACAAGAGGTGAAGAGGTGATGTGTGACTATTGGTGTTCCTCTGAGTGAAGACATGGGGGTGAGTGTTTGGCATTAGTGCTATTGACAGTGTGTGTGTGTGTATGTCCATTCTCTTTGTTTCTCCTGTCATTTTAGTTGGGATGGATCTATGTGTGTGTGTGAGTGTTGGTCAATAATCTGCAGCTTTAGTCAGATTACCAGCCCGTCTGGTCTTTGTTGTCAGAGTTAGCGGCGCTTCAGAGCTCTATTGTTCATACGGACACCGAGGACTATTGTATGGATCTCAATGGATTCTTGTCCGTCTGTCTGACTTCCTGTCTTTCTGATCGTGTTTTTTTCCAGCGTGTTTCGGTGCTGAAGGACAAAAAAAAAGGAAAAAAGCAAGTGTGGACTGAGTCAGAGACATTGAACTGTCTTTATGTTTTCTCTTTCGATTTTGTCTCCTTTGAGCCTTTGTACTCATTTGAGTAACTGAAACGTGTTTGTGAACTAAGCAACAAATAACATAAAAAAAAACTACCCACACAGAAAGATGAATAGAGTGGCAAAGTGCAAATAAAATGATTACGATGCCTTCCTTATACCTATATGGCACAGCTTCAAGGACAAACACTAACACATATAAAAATCAGAGGAATTTACTTTTAAAAACAAACATCTCAAAGGTTTGGGGTTGTTTTTTTTCCCGCCGTGCCAGCGTTAGACAGTTTAAAAGAACGTTAAAAGAAAGTTAGTTTTCACTTTATATTTGCTGAAAGAGAAGTGCTGTTACATCAGCAATGCAACCTAAACGTTTTGTTTTTGGAATTCCATCACAATTTGGAGACAGAAGAAGTACGTTTACACCAATAACATATCATAGAGGGATTTATACTAGGGCTGTCAAAGCTAACGCTATAATAACGCAAATTCGTTTTAACGCCACTAATTTATTTAACACATTAATGCAATCGATGTTTCGGAGGTTGTAGCGGTCTCTGTTTTAAAGCTAGAGAGAAGATACTGGCATCATATGAAACAAGAAAACCCGAGGAACCCATTGGTGCAATACTAGCTTGTCGACAGGGAGGCTAAATAACGCTCCAAATATTTGTCATTGTTTCTTGTTGTTAATTGATTTCCAATAATAAATATATAAATGCATTTGCATAAAGCAGCATATTTGCCCTCTCCCACGTTGATAAGATTATTAAATACTTAATAATCAGGTACATTTTGAACAGATAAAAATGTGCGATTCATTTAATTAATTAACATTTACATTTGCTTTACTCATTATGTGTGCTGAAGTGCTATATAGGCACCTATCTCTGCTGCCTATTGATTTCACATTGATCCCATGCTGTTATCACTAAATGGCATTTCCTTGCAACTCAGAGAAGGCCGAAGAGAAGATACCGACACTGAAGCAGAAAATGCTTTGCCGCACTCTTTCCCTCCTCCAGATAAGGTTTTGTGGGGAAACGAGTTGCTCGATTGATTTCTCATTTACCTTCTGTCATCTGTCCCTGTCTGTTTTTTCCTCTCCCCCCCCCCCTCCCCCCTCTCCCTCCCTCTAACCGCCTGCCCGTTGTTCGTCCGTCCGTCTCTCCGGTGTACAGTGCGGTAATCCAGGACAATATGTTCCAACATCTGCCTCTCCATATGATGCCTGACCCGCGCCATTGACCCTCTTTATACCACGCGCCACTCACACACACATTTAATCTCTCACACACATCCACACTTTTCCAACTCCATCTCTCTTTCTCTCTGTTTATCCTTTTAACTGATCATCCTTCTAAATACCTCTCTGGTACCTCCGCCTTTTCACCTTTATTGCCCATCTCTCTCTCTCTCTCTCTCTCTCTCTCCCTCTCTCGCCTGGATAAGTGCATTTTTCTTTTCATTTCTCAGCCTTCTGTCTGTCCTTCTCAGTCCATTTGTGGATGATATCAATGATATCAAGGGTCAATAGGGAGCCAGATTAACATGCTCTAATGCACAATGTCACACTCATCCCCCAGATTAAGATGCTAAATGCCAACCTTGTACACTCCAAAGCCTCCATTGCCTTGAAACCCGTCTGTGAAGGATTCTGTGTTAAGCTCCCATTGACTGTAAGAGCTACTCTGTTTGATTCCTATGGATGTTTTTACACATAGAAAGAGCTTTAAGAGCTTCATTGAGAGATTAATACATTTTTCTAAGAACTGCACTTAAATCAAAGCTGTGCTGTTGAGAGTTTTTATCTAAATCCTTTTTTTTTCTTTCTATGTATACAGTTTCTACACTGTGTAATCAGGGAAAAAGCAATTGTTCCTCGAGGATTTCCTCCTTTATGTGAATACCGTTCACAAGGAAGACGTTTTCAAATTTAGGACACCAACAGGGACCGAAATGTGGAAAATGGTTTGGCGTAATATCAGGACCCCCTAATAAGTACACAATCAGTACGTAAATGTGTGGTACACCCAACCAACACATCAAGTTTAACTTAGAGAACCAACTCAATTAAATTATTCTCGACTGTCTGGGACCCGTTTTTTGCTTACCTAGACAAGGTCGGGGGTGGGTGAGTAACTTACCTAGCTAATTTCTCATGGCCCTTACTCAAGATCTGATCATCTAAGTGTATAGCACTCTTAAGCACACTTTACGACTGGTAGCCTTTTTACTGTTACTTTTATTTCATTCATTACTACTTTATATATTTATTTACCTGAGTTTACCTGTTCCTTGACCGTTTTGTTGATTTAATCTCACTTTTTCACAAAAAGTCTTAATAAAGTATTAAAAAAAAAATATATATATAACATTAAACTACAAATATGGCTTTTCTTGTAGTTTCCAGTGATGTCACCAGGGTTATTTCAGCTTGGGCTTGGAGACAACAGATTTTATCAGAAAGACTGCGTCACAAGTTGGGGACATTGATTTTAAAAGCCATGAGCATGCACCAGTCAGAGACGCTTAAACAGAAGATGCTATTTAGTTGCATTATGGGAAATGTAGGATTCAGTGTTTCTGGGGTTTAACCTATAAATTGAGACTAAAAATCTCAGGCTCAGCTGCTTCAATTTTCATTATTCTTTTTAAAACAAAATCTCTTGGAAGTCCCCCTACTTCAAAACACGTGCAGAACTAAATTGCTGTAGTGCCCCTTCAATCCTGTTTGTTCAATAGCCAGTTGTTTTTTTTTATCCTACAAAGAAATTAGCGATGTATGAATACAAATTTAAGAGGAAAGTACTAAATAAATGACCAAGCTCTCTGTTCAAAGAAAGAGAAAGACCATGACATTATTTCTGTGTAATAATATTGTCAAAATTGAAACACATATTAGCCATTTGTGGTCACCAGCAAGATGCCCGGTGCAGCTTTAATGTTGTACTGTGTCAGTAGGTAAGACGGATGGGCTGCCTATATTAGCACCATTGTACCAGTGAGTCTATTAAAGCCTGTTGAAAGTACTGAGGCACTAAAGGTCATGACCCACTCTCACAAGCGTGTTGCGTATCACTAAAACTCCAATATTTTCATATTTTTACCTCATTTAAGGATTACATTGTTCCTTTGTGGACTGAAAAAAATGGACTTATCTTGGACTTATAACACCTTAACAAAAATAAAGAATATACTGGATTTAAAATATAAATATGGCTGTTTTATGTAGTTCTTGAAAAGTCAACATTTTAGTGAAATTTCTTAGTTGTATGGGAGGAGATGCATGAAATAGCATATATAAGGAATTTACGGTTATACACATTAGGTGTGTAAAAGTAATCACACTATAATTAGTGTGTGTGTGTGTAGTTCAAGAAGTGTCCACATGTTGAAATAACACATCTGTCAGCATGTTTCCAAGCACTCCTGAATGCAGCTGGGAAGTTCATTGTGTAGTCTGTCTGAAAATCTTTCATTTTCTATCTCTATTTGTGTGTCTGTCGGCTAAGTGGGTTCACTCGTGTCCTCTCCTCGCCAAACCGCTGTGTTGCCGTGGCGACCCGGGGCCCGAGCTAACTGTCATGTCTCGTCTCGGCGACAGAGACACCTCCTTATCAAATGAGGGCGCAAGGGACGATCCCAAAGGAAATCCATCCACATTGAGACATCTGTACTCTTGTTAGCCCGGGAAAATCCGTTCCTTTCTGACAAGCCTTAATCTCAGTGTGTGTGTGTGTGTGTGTGTGTGTGTGTGTGTGTGTGTGTGTGTTTGTCTGAGAGGATTGTAAGAAAGAAATCTGCTAGTGAGATGTTTTTTTGCACTTGTTGTGTCCTCTCACCCCTCCCTGCTGGTAAAAAAAAAAAAAAAAAAAAAAAAAAAAAATCCAATTGCAAGGTGGACAAAGCCGTTCGACTGGAGATTGAGTGTGTCTGAACACAGTCGAACATATGGACGGCTAGATTGAAGCAGTGATAACAGCACAGAGGACATTATTCTCCGGCTAAACACACAAATGCGCTCACACACACACACACACACACACAGACACACCGAGTAATAATGAAATCAGTGACGACAGCGGGGTCCGTTCTCCATGATAGAATTACACAGCTATTCTATTCTCCCTGCAGTGTCTCGCATATGGGGCGGCACGTTTGGCTGACAGGTGCAAACGTATTACACACACTCTGCCTAACCTTTAACCCATATTTTCCCATCATTCCACAGTAAGTGAAAAAGATGCGCCGGGAAAAATATGCGCGTCAATGCAGCTGTTTCCCTCAGATATCCGTGTGTGTGTGTCATATTTTATGATAATGCGTGTCAAGGAGACATAAGGGCCAAGTGCAGCCTGTGCAGAGGCCGAGCCCAACACTGGAGGTTAATGTGTTTCAGACAGGCAACAAGAGTGGGGGTTGGGGGGGGGGGCGCCCGCGCAAGCTCTTAACCCCTGGGAGAGGGGGCCCCAAAGCCCACGTGGATCTGAGTGGAAGTATGTGAGGTCTAGTAGTGAGTGTTCGAGCTGCGGTCGGTCGGCGGGGTCAGGATTACCAAGCGATAGGCCATTTATTCTAAATATGCAGACAGGAAAAGGACCAAAGTCAGACTCGTCCTCCCTATAAGCGGGATAGCAGATGTCGACTCGCTTTGTTTTTTACCTCTCTGTGGTTTTGTCTCTCTCCGTCTCTGTCATCTCTTTCTGCTTTCTTGCTTATTCACCGTTCGGCCTCCAAATTTATGACACAGCAGCAGAGCCAACAAGCAGACTGCGTTCTTGAACTCCAATATGGGCCGATCCCTTCAATTTGATTGCTTAAATCTGTCAGATCGCTCCCAGCATCCAATCAAAGTATACGTCTCTGTTAAATCCTCAATTGCCATTTTCATCAGTTATAACAAAGGGTACAGAAGCCACTGCCGCCATTTTGGACTGAAAACGCTTATTATATTTATAATATTTTATTCATCAACACAGGCCATTTCAGTAGAATATGACAATAGAATAGGAATAATTTTGTTTTACTTTTGTACGGCACTTTTTAGGCAGATGTTTTACTGGCGTCTGGTAGTCGCTTTCAGTCCAAAATGGCGGAATTATAGCTTTGCTGCTGGGCGCTGATGTTGCAATGGAACTAACAATTGACTGTCACTTCTTGGCAATATACGTTCATTGGCTGTAAAGTTTCATACCTTTAGTTGCATATCAAAAGGGACAAAATAAAAAAAAAAAGTTTGGATGGTCTTTAATCTTACCCTAACTGCAGACATTTGCAGTTGAAAGACAAAAAACTGCAAAAAGTTAACAGCCTTAACTTTAATTTGAAAAGGAGACCCAGTTGACACTCGCCTGCGAACATTATATGTCTAGGGCTTTTATTGTGAAAGGTAAGAACGGAAGGAGTGGATCTGGTCTGTGCTGCCTTTGTCAAAGCTGAAAGAAGTAATAAAGTTTGCGGTCCTGGTTGTTTCATAAATATAGGCGCAACTCAACCCGTTTCCGCACAACGTGATTTGTCGATACCTTTATTTGCGTTGTGCGAAAGCTCCGAAAATCAACTTTGTTCCGTATTAAAAGTATGTCGCTTTTTTCCCGCCGCATATTTTTTATGGTTAAAAAAACAACAACATATTGACATGCAAATTAATTAATCGCACAAACGCATACAGTACGGTTTCACATTGACGAATGTGTTTTCCCACTTGTTTCCATTCACGAAGAAAATAATGTTTCAGAAGCATGAAGCTTCAGATATATAATCCATGACAGTGAACGGCATTTTCCTTTTTTTTTTCTACTCGAAAACTGAGAGTATACAGTGTAATAATCCCTCTTGGTGTGTTCAGGTGCCTGCGGAACAAATCGTAATCATCATTTCGATCACGCTGATAACCTAGAAGTTAAATATGTAGCATATAAAGATGCCTCCGTGCTGTTAAAGGAGACTGAAATCTCTTCCACACATTAGCTCTGACAGTCAATCTGAATATTGCCAGACCAAAGCCAAGGGCTAGGGTTACACTTGTCAGTTCTGTGTGATTTTTGGAGCTCTGATCATGAAGATCATGTTTTTATGGGATCATTTCACTGTCCACACTTTGGCTGAAAGTGACAGATCCCCCCCCCCTCCCCCCTCCCCCCTGTGGCTGTGTTTGTGGTCTTGTATAACTCAGTGGGCAGTATGTGGTGTGAACACTGTCGGGGGATTTATTCCCAACTGGACCACCCAAGTGAAAAAAAAGAAGAATGTATTAGTGTGTGATATTCAAAGATTTCTGGTTGTTGTAATTTACTGCATGTTTTTTGCTCCCTAAATGTGCTTCCGAGAGCTCGTCTGTAGCAGCTGTGGTCTTACCTGGAGCTGGAGCTGTCCCAGGCCTGGTGAGGCAGCAGCAGCGGCAGCAGCCATTGTTGTGGGGATGAGCTGGAGAGGGTAGGGGTCACCTGAAAAGAAAACCAGAGAAGGTTCCATTTTTTAAGCATGTCCGAGATTGTTTTTAAGTGCGTTTTTACACACTAGGATCCCCCTCCATCTCTCTGTCGTCCATCTCCTTCTTCTCTTCCAGTAGCATCCCTCCCTTCTCTCATCCTTCTCTGCTCTGTGACCCTTTCTCCACTCATCCCTCGCCCTATCCTCCATCCTCAGTCTATCCCCCCCTCCATCCTCTTGTTTTTCTCCTCCCTCTCATCCCACCTTCGTCCCCTCGCCTCACCCCCATCACCCCCCCCCCCTCCACCACCACCACCACCACCACCTGAGTCCCTCTCTGCAGCTGTTAAAGCCGTCCTTTGTGTGCGCTGCCGGTAGGGCCTTAATGAAAAGCCTGATTGTGTGTCCTCCTCCTTAATACCCCCTGACAAAGAGCAGCGAGGTGAGGGGATTCTGATAAAGCTGGCCCCAGCGCCGTAATTAAGAGCCGCCACTGCCGATTGCCGCTCCCCCCCCCCCCCCCCCCCCCCCCAACTGTCTGTTCTCCTGCTTTGTTGGCAGAGAGCTGCTTTCAGTCTCTCTCTCTCTTTCCCACTTTCTCTCTCCTTGTGTCCTTCTTGTTGTCATCTTTCTCTCTTCACAACTTACTCCCAACCTTTATCCCTCCCCTCCCTGCCCCCCCCCCTGTCAGGAATGATAAATCAAGAGATAGATGGACGAACAGGGCGGAGGAGATGACAGAAGTGCAGGGAGAAGGAGACAGAGAAAAGGACGAGTGTGACCAGGTGCAGATAGGCCGTGCTGTAATTACTTCGAGAGAGAGAGAGAGAGAGAGAGAGAGAGGGAGAAGAGGAGGGAGAGAAAGGTCAGGAGGAGATGGAGAGGAGGAATACTGTACTTAATTATCATCATATTGAATAAAACCTGCCTGTTGACAGCTCTGATTTCCATTTGGACATGCCCACTAACCAAAATAAAGTACACGGAGGTCAGACTTTTATACTGGTACCACATCGAGGACACTCTATTCTTCATGGAGAAAAACTTTGGGAATGTTCTCAGGGCTTGACCTTGCATTTCTGACCTGAACTTTCGGCACAGCGGCCAGCTTCTCTGGACATTTTATTGTGCATGTGTGCGCCCGCGTAGATGCGCGTGTGCGCTTGGCATAAGCCAAAACTTTCCTTCCGACATATTTTCCCATATAACTCGGAACAAAAAAAAAAAAAAAGCTGAGACATTCTTTTCTCCAGCGGGGAGGGAGGGCAGGAGGGATTAAAGAATTATTTCAGGACTGTGTATTCTAGGAGATGGGTCTTTTCTCCTCGCTCCCTAGACAAACATGAGCTGGGTGGATATTTATGCTCCTCCTGGGGGTCGCTGCAACAAAAGGGAGAGGGACGGAGGAAAGCAAACATGTTGCTCTTGGCTTGGGGACAGCGACCTCGGAGGACGGGGACGAAATTTCTCACTGACAAGCAGACGAAAGAGGGAGATGGATCGAGTGGAAGTGAGAGGCAAAGCGCCATTTGGTGTCAATTTGTGCACAATTTTACATTTAGTAAAACATATACTTTATATTTTACATATTTAGAACATAAAGTTCGGTTTACTCGTCATAAGGAGTACTACTAACCCTGTAAAATAGCTGTTTATTTAATAGTTTTGGAAAGAAAAAAAAGTGAAAACCAGCTTCAAATTTAGTTTTTTTTTGTGATAATACTACTACTAATAATAATCTTAGTCAAACAATATTACTTAAAAAAAAGAAAAACAAATAAACAACAAATAAACAGAAAAGAACAAAAAAAAAAGTTCAAGAGTGGACACGTATGCAAACAAACAAATATGTTGAAACAAATATCAACAATGACAGACATAGAACAGAGACATAGAAAATAAGGCCCTTTTGGTGTAGGTAAAGGGTGGGATTGTAAAATAATAAAATGAAAAATAAAATAAAATAAAATAAAATAAATAAAAATAAAATAAAAAATATAAAACAAAATAAAATAGTAATAAAAAAATGCAGCTTTTTAAGTAATTTATGAACATGTCAGACCTGAAAATGCAGTGTTAATTAGAACTAATTCTATATACTTAACATTTAATAATTTAATAAATATTTATAAAAGATTGAAAAAGTCCTCACAAAAGTGAAACAAGTTATCTTTAGCTTCAACACGAACGTGTCAACAGCTTGGACGACAGAAAAATGGTGTTACCGCTCAACAAGTGGGGCGCAGACATCCATAACGTGCGGGTGAAAATCTATTCATATCTTCAAAGCTACGAAAAAGCGCCGTGAGAATATGTCAGAGCACAATGCTACACATGTCCTATTTTAGAGCCGCGCCGCCAAACTGCATCAACTCGACAACAACTTTGAAAGTTGCCAGAGAGTTTTCTCAGGGGCGGCTCAGCCTGGCGCCGGGTGCCAGTCCGGTTGGAGTTGGCGGAGGCAGTGAAAAGACAAGCCCACCACTTGACAGGGTATTTACGTGGGCAGTGGGCGTGGGTGAAGATGGCACTAATTAAAATGGAATGGACTTGTTTGGGAAGCTGTGAAACTCTAAGGGAGTAGGGGGGGGGGGGGTGCGTGCACGGAGCTCGTGTGCACGCTCGCATATCTGTGTCGAAGTTTTTTTTTTTGTGTTTGCGATATCACAAAGCATTCTCTGGCTGCCTGGACGTTTGTGTGTGTTGGTGTGTGTGGGCTGCGTTGGAAACATGTTCTGGCTGCTTCCCGTGTTAATGTGAGGAGAACCTGGGGCAGGTCACATTACCACCCCCCCCCACCAGCACCACCCCCTCTGCTAACCCCCCCACCGTGCATTTATTCCCAGCATCCCCTGGCAAGCACCCACCCCTCTTTCTCTCTCTCTCTCTCTCCCTCTGTCTCTATCATGGTAAACAACACATTGCCACACAGCCGGAGCGTGATAGCCAAAAAAAAAAAAAAAAAAACATGTCCTGCAGGACGCCTGTATTTTGTTGCTTTTATACATCAAAAAATAGACAAGACAAAAGGATGGAGCCAAAAGGACTGAGCGAGAGAGAGAGGGAGAGATAGAGAGTGTAAACAGGAAGGGTGTATTTGGACTGGTTTTTCTATTAAGAGAGAGAGATGTTGTTGTAGGGGCGAGCTCGTCTTTTGGGAAACAATCCGACTCCTTGTGTGGGAAAAAAACGGTCAGACTCTACCTTGCTTTGGTGAAAAACACATAAAAAGTACTTTTTACGCTGAAAGTTTGTTTTGCGTCTGTCTGACGAATACTCACTGCAGCCGGGCTTGTAGTTGAAGCCGGAGGGCATGAGGAAGCCTTGCTGGGCCGCGGCCGCCGCCAGAGTCCTCTGGTCCGGAGGAAAGACGGGGATCATGAGCGGAGGGAGCTGGCCCTGGACCTGCTGATGGAGGAGGAAGTCGAGGAGAGGAGGGGAGGGAAGGGAGAGAAGGAGCGAGGAAGGAAGGAAAAAGGACAGAGAAAACATGAGCATCTCTTCCAGTGACCACCCGTAGACATGCACTGAAAACAACGTTCACAATAATGCTAAAAATAGAGCTGTGCATGTGTGTAACTGATCCCAGAACAGCCTTAAGTAGAGAGACATCTGAATTACATCATAATAATCTCTCAGAATCATATGCATTCAGGCTCATATACATATATTCATGTAATACATATGGATCACACATATGACACCTCCCCACACACACACACACACACACACACACACACACACACACGCACTGAAACACTCCATCTTCTGGATTCAAAGACAAGTCATGAGAACAGTTCAGTAAACTCGCACAACAGCTGGCCTTCTCCTTTTATTTGGAAGATGATGTTCTCTCCCTTCTCCCCACATCAACCCCCTCACACACCAACACACACACACACACACACACACACATACACACACAACCCTCTCCGCGCGCCCGTCGGCAGAGAGCCATACGACTTCACAAGGTTTCCAGGATTTTAAAAGGAGACGCAGAAAAAAGCTCCTCCGATGGGTGGCTTTGGCAGGGACGACAGGAGAGGGAGAGAGAGAGAGAGAAGTAGAGAGAGAGAGAGAGAGAGAGAGAGAGAAAGAGAGAGAGGGAGACAGAAAGAGAGAGAAGTAGGAGACAGATGGTTGCACTGAACAGCGTTCTGCCAAAAACAACGCACAAAGACTCGCGTGTGATGGACTGACTGACAGTTCGAGGGGAGAGAAGACGAGGAGAGGGAGTGAGGGAGGAGAGAGAGGGAGAGCGGAGAAAAGGTGAGACGAGGAGGAGAATGAGGGATCTAATCGAGCTGTAAAGATGAGGTTTAACGCTGGTATGATGTAGAAGCCACACATGTGAGTGGAGGGAGGGAGCTCGAGCCAAATTCTGTGCAAATTTGAAGCAATTTTCCAAAAAAAAAAAAGTCGATACAAGAAAATCAATGTGTTTCCTACTGGGCAACATGTTGAATGATCGGACGCTCAATAGAGTAACTCTAAAAGTACATCATGTCATTTACGTTATTTTCCTTAATTAACTTGAAACATGGGGAGGCACCGTGAGCAAGTGGTTAGCAATGTCGCCTGGAGAGGGTCGCAGGTTCGAATCCGGGGCTTGGGGCCCCTCTGTGTGGGGTTTGCATGTTCTCCCCGTGTTAGCGTGGGTTTACTCCGGGTGCTCAGGTTTCCTCCCACAGTCCAAAGACATGCAGGTTAATTGTTGACTCTAAATAGGTGTGAATGTCAGCGTGAATGGTTGTCTGTCTCTATGTGTCAGCCCCGTGATAGTCTGGCGACCTGTCCAGTGTGTACCCCGCCTTCACCCAATGTCAGCTGGGAACGGCTAAAGCCCCCCCCCCCTTCCCGCGACCCCGAATAGGATTAGCGGTTACAGATATTGGATGGAACTTGAAACACACAACGTGGTGTTTTCACCGGCTATCAGTTTTGCTTTTGAATCTTTGGGCACGGCAACAATGCTACGCCCACACTGTACTGAAATAAGATGAAAAGAAGAAGAGCAGTGTAATCACTTATCTAACACTTATCTAAACTGTTTCATCACTCACGTACTTCTTCTCTTTATCAATGCAATGACACGTTTTCTGGCGAGACTGAGACTTTTAGGGTCTTCATTTGAGAGTGCCAATTTAAAAATGCCATCAAAACAGGTGTATGGGGAACTTTAGACAAGTAATAATAATAAACTTTATTTGTGAAGTACTTTTCTTAACAATGTAACAAAGTGCTTCACAACAAGTAAAAACTAGGGCTGTTGATTGAAATATTTAATCGAGATTAATCGCATGATTGTCCATAATTAATCGCGATTAATCACAAATTAACCCCCCATTTTTATCTGTTCAAAATGTACCTTAAAGGGTGATTTGTCAAGTATTTAACTCTCCTATCAACATGGGAGTGGGCAGTATGCTGCTAAGAAATCAATTAACTACACAAAACAATGTCAAATATTGTCCAGAAACCCTCACAGGTACTGAATTTAGCATAATAAATATGCTCAAATCATAACATGGCAAACAGCTGTCAGTGTGTCAGTGTGCTGACTTGACTATGACTTGCCCCTAACTGCATGTGATTATCATAAAGTTGGCATGTCTGTAAAGGGGAGACTCGTGGGTACCCATAGAACCCATTTTTCATTCACATATCTTGAGGTCAGAGGTCAAGGGACCCCTTTGAAAATGGCCATGACAGTTTTTTCTTCGCCAAAATTTAGCGCAAGTTGGGAGCGTTATTAAGCCTCCTTCGCGACAAGCTAGTATAACATGGTTGATACCAATAGATTCTTTAACTTAACTTTAACTAAAACTTCCGGAAGATCGATTGCGTTAATGCGTTACAGAAATTAGTGGCGTTAAAACGCGTTATTATCGCTTTAACTTTGACAGCCCTAATACTTTCTTATAACTCTTATGCATTAGCAAAGACAGATGAGTATTTGATTTTTGGACAAATATTTGGTCTCTACAGAGTATTTGGCGGAGAAAAGCTCTTATACAACTGTTTTCAAAGGCTGACTAATACTCCACATGACGAGTAAACCAAACTTCATGTGTAAAATTGGAGCCCCCTTTTCACTCAAATCCCTGATCTTTAGGCCTTTGACCTGCACCTCCTGGTTGCAAAGCTCTTTGCTTCCTCTTTACTCTCCTGCCTCTCTTATTTCGCCAGGAGGGCAGAGAGGTAATGGCTGAATAGGATAATGGGCAGGTAAAAGCTGTTTGATGTTGGGAAAATTGATCTGGAATGATGGAAATGGCTGCACAATCACAAGGATGTGGCGGTGCGGCGGCACAATCAGGTAATATGTCAGTGATATGGACACTTGAAGTGCTTGAGACAGGTAAATAGAGAGAGCGGCTGTCTCTCAGCGCTCCCAGCTTTCCCCTGCCTGTGTGTGTATACTCAATTTTCCCTGGGCGTATGCATGCTCGTGTACTGTAAATACCTATGTGTGTGTGTGTGTTTGTGTGTGTGAGCGTGCCTCCCCCTCCTCCTGCTCCTGTGTGTCGGCATGCGGCAGCCAGCAGCACTGTAATCAAACTATCACAGCGCAGGGGAATACAGCTCTCTTCAAGCGGCTCCTGTTTCCCCCTTACACCAAAAACAATAATTACTCCACCATTTTGGTTAACCATAAACCGCCGTGCCGCCGCGATCAGAAGGGAGAGGCGTTCCAGCGCGACGCTCGGACAGGACCCCCGCGGGGACGAATCACAGACAGAACAGTTCCGCTTTGCCTTTCAGGCCTAATTGGACATATGCTGGAGTGGAGCTGGCTAGCAATACTGTAATGTACCGTAGGGAGGAGAGGAGAGGAGGAGAAGAGGAGAGGAGAGGAGAGGAGGAGGAGAACAGGAGGAGAGGAGAGGAGAGGAGAGGAGAGGGGAGGAGAGGAGAGGAGAGGAGAGGAGAGGAGAGGAGAGGAGAGGAGAGGATGAGGATGAGGATGAGGAGAGGAGAGGAGAGGATCAAAGAGAAGAGGAGGAGAGGAGAGAAAAGGAAAGGAGAATAGAGGAGAGGAGAGGAGAGGAGAGGAGAGGAGAGGAGAGGAGAGGAGAGGAGAGGAGAGGAGAGGAGAGGAGAGGATGAGGATGATGTTCAAAGAGAAGAGGAGGAGAGAAGAGGAGAGGATGAGCAGAGGACGAGGAGTGGACATATGCTGGAGTGAAGCTGACTAGCAATACTGTAATGTACCGTAGGGAGGAGAGGAGAAGAGAGGAGGAGGAAAGGAGGAGAGGAGAGGAGAAGAGAGGAGGAGGAAAGGAGGAGAGGAGAGGAGAGGAGGGGAGAAGATGATGACAGGAAAGGAGGAGAGGAGAGGAGAGGAGAGGAGAGAATGCACCATAGGGAGGAGAGAAGAGGAGAGGAGAAGAGAGGAGAGGAACGAAGAGGAGAGCAGTGAAGAGGAGAAGAGTGAAGAGCAGAGGAGAGGAGAGGAGGGGAGAGGAGGAAGAGAAGTCTGTGGCAGCTGTAATACATACATACTGTACATAGACACACTGGCACATATACTGTATGACGTCTGTGTGTGTGCAGATGGCTTTGCCGAGTCTTTCTCCTCTCTATATCTGCCTCTTCCTCTCTCTCAGAACAAAAAGCCTGCTGCACACAATAGGAAGATATTAATCAGCCCACAATACAATACAATGTGAGTCTCCGCAATGGGATGAAGAAAGAGATGAAATGACAGGAAAGACACAAGAGAAGAAGACGAAATATACAGAGAATGGTTTATGGTGCGTCATTCCCTCCCATATGGTGCTGTTAGAATAGTTGGATATATGTGTAACAGCTGTTGAGCTGATGAGCAGCACCGCTAGCCTACACACATGCACACACTGACCTCTAAACGGTAATACACACACATATGAGGCAGAAAACAGAGCAAGTTGGGCGTAACAGTGAGAAACAAGGGACTCTACAAAAACTGTGTGTTTGGGTGTGTGTGTTTCCACCAGTCTCCCTCGTGCATTCCTTCCCATTTACGTTCCTTTAAATGACTTAATCTGATATTTCTGGATGAACAATAATGCAAAGTGGATTATGAGCTCTGTGCGTTCGCCTCGTGATCACAGTGTAAACTTTGAAACCGAGAGGAAGAGGAGAGAGGCAAGAGAGTTTCTCCCAAATCAGAGAATGAGAATCAGAGACAAAGGGACGCATTGACAGAAGGAAAGAAAAGCCTGCGAGAGGAAAGTAGAGGGTGAGAGAAACAGTGCGAGCGAGGCCGGATCTATCAGAAAATCTCCAGATCCCACATAAAGGAAAAAAAGAGGCACATCTGAAACAGCAGGCGCTTTGGGGAATAACGCACTCCTCAGCTTCTCTTTCACATCAGGCCCAAAGCGAACATGAAAACCTACAACACACGCAGACAAAACATCACACTGCTGCTACTGTAGGCTGCCGACGTGGAGGATAAGGGGCTTTTTATCTGCAGAAAAAAAAAACTCCTCCAGATCCAAAAAACCTGAAACAAACAAAACTGGAACTCATCTGAAAAAAAATCCTCTAATCAGTGATTTTTCCAAAGCAAAACAAAGAATGGATATATATATATATAAAGAAAAAAACGTGTGAAACTTTTTTTTCTTGACAACTTTCACAGGGGCAAAAAGGACAGAAAGAAAGAGAGAAGTCGACAATTCACCCTGGCGAGAGAACTTCTCAGGAAATAAACAGCAGATAGAGCGAACAGAATGAACGAGAGAGAGGGAGAGAGCAAGAGTTGGATAATTGGCAGCGAGTCGAGGCTGCGTTCGCCACGCGCCAGGCGGCACAGCTTGAACTTAAAGCGCCGCTGCGGCATAATGAAGATGTGGCCGCTAATTAACATATGGGGTGCGAAACAGGTTGGTTGGCACGCGGCGCCGCTGAAAACTCCAAGGTAAAGTTATTATTGGGGAGTAATTAGCTCTATGAAGTTAATGCGCCGAACAATAGCTGCCAGCGCCGCGCAATATGGCTCGCGAAAAAAATAGCCCCCGCTAAAGTGCGAGTCCCACAGCTAAAATCTGTTGGCGACCATATGCTCCGGCAATTAATGCAAGACCTGGGTGACCTATTGCTAAAGAAGGGACGTGCGAGCGACAGAACCAATAATTAATTTGGAGAGAGAGGGAAAGAGAGGCTTTTTAATATTAGTCCATTAACTTTCTATGGACAGGGGCTATTAGAGGCCAGCCTGCTGTCAATGCAAGGGCACAGTTCACGTCCCGGTGGTGCTGCAAT
Organism: Sebastolobus alascanus; assembly: GCA_916701645.2. Classification (NCBI taxonomy): domain Eukaryota; kingdom Metazoa; phylum Chordata; class Actinopteri; order Perciformes; family Sebastidae; genus Sebastolobus; species Sebastolobus alascanus. The sequence goes on along the minus strand of CAKAOJ020000099.1, from coordinate 1,857,313 downwards.
GGCACACGCAGGTATGTGTGAGTGCGGGAGTGCATTAGATGTGATAGAGGCTGGGTCTCTGTGGGGATGGCTGGTTGCGGTCCAGTTTGTGTGTGTGCATGTGCATCGGCACATAAAGCGCGTAAGGAAAACACAAATTACACTGGTTGCGGTGTAATGGGAGTGATTAAACAATTACACAGGCAATTGGGTTAGCCGCTCCTATGCACAGAGTACAGAGGTGCTGGTGTGTGTGTGTGTGGAAATGAATGTTTTTCTCCCGCAGAATGAAAAAATATCGGACAGAGGCTGTGCTTCAGGTATTACACGTGTGCGTCTGCGTGATTGAGTTACCAACGTATGTTAGCCTTAATAGAGAGCTTGTTAGCCGCTGTCGCCGGCGCGTCTGGCCTCTCTTAAACTAGTCAAAGCATCAGGTGGCTTTACTCATTTTCTGATCACTTTATTCTTCTTCTCCGTCTCCCACCTATAGCAAACGGCGGGCGCTTGATGAGATGAAAGACAGCCGGCGGAGACGTGTGTGTGTGTGTGTGTTTTCGGTTGAGTGAGTTTTGATTCATTAGGCAGGACACGCTCGCGTCCCCGCTCATCCCTCTTGTTTCAATACGCATCGCGAGCGTGTGAGTGTGTGTGTGTGTGTGTGTGTGTGTGTGTGTGTGTGTGTGTGTGTGTGCTGGCCTCTATTCTATGAAAATGTGTTCTCAAGGTAAAGCCCCGAGCCGCTCGGCAGGTGAGCTCCTTTCATCCCCCGTCGCGCTTCCACCCCGCGCGGCGGCAACGGTCGTCCCCGGCGACACCGGAGGGAGCCTCGGAGACAAGTTGTTTAATTAGAACGAGAGGAGACGAGGGGCGAAAGCAAAGGGAAGTCGGAGGAAATGTGCTCACCCCTTCGAGCTTAACAAGAAGGCCCCTAGCAGGGGGTACGAGTGTCTGCGTGTGTCTTCATGTGCGCACATGCTCTTCTTGTTTTGTAGTTCTTCAGAGAGCGAGTTGTGTTACACCCTCAGATCGAGCGCAGTGGTTTGCAAAGCAGGGGTCATTTTTTTTCCTGGTTGGGTTTAAGGTTTAAGATTAAAATTTTGAGTTAGAGTTAAGGATAATTTAGGGTCTAGACTTCTGCACCTCCTCCTGGCTCTGTTTTCAGGCTTCCGTGACAGGAGACTTTGGCCAATCACAGGTCATTTCAGAGAGAGCGCTCCTAACGGCATCTGCGGGATTTGACAGATCGGAGGAAAACAACCAGTCAGAGCTGATCTGGAGTCTGCCGTCCAGCTGCCGTCTATGAGCCGGCTGTCAATCACTCATGAACTCCGATCAAACTGGGCAGCGCTGATCAAATATGAATGAATATTCTGTTACTGTAATGTCTATTTCTCGCCTCAAATGTTTTCAGAATCATCTCGTTGTGTACTGTTTAGCTGTAAAATGAGAACGTTTGAGACCCGCCAGCCATGTTGAGATCTGTTGAGGAAATACCAAGCACCGCCCACCGGCCGGAGCACAGCCAATAGGAACGCTCTCTCTCTGAAAAGACCTGTGATTGGCCAAAGTCTACCATCACGGGCTAGATTTTTTTAAAGCCTGAAAACAGAGCCATGAGGAGGCGTCTCGTCATCGTCTCAACATGGAAAAAAAGGTTGTTTACTAACATATTTCGTCATAGGTTTCGAAATTAACACTGGTGTGGGGGGGGGGGACAAAATGAATGCATCATAATTGATGCTAATTCATGGATAATTCCAGGTAGAATCAATTAGTCAAAGGGATAAAGTAGGCAATGACTAATGACTGGTGTGTGTGTGTATGTGTGTGTGTGTGTGTGTGTGTCCTGCTCACACAGTTGCTTGTTTGTCGGACTCGGCGAGTGCCTTTGGCCTAAATAGCGGACGCTAAAACGCATATCGCTAGCTCGATTTGGGTTTCAGGGTGAGAAAAGAAAAAAGAAGAAAAAAAAATAGGAAACCGGACGCGAGGACAATAAATAATTTGCCCTCCTTTCACGAGGGATGTGTGTCACTCTCCTCTCTTTTTCATGAGCTTGATTATTCGTTTCATTTCATCACCTCTTCCAAGTGGACGGTTGAAAGCATTCTTCGCAGGCCTTTGGGGGGTTTCGGGGGGCCTAACAAAGCCAAGGACGCAGACACACAAACACACACAACGAAGGGACAGCTGAACTCAGCCTCGTTAGGGGGAAATGCAATCACAAGGGGCTTATCATACAGACGCACACACACACACACACACACACACACACACACACACTGCCCAACACACTGAACCTGGTGCCCTCTCTCTGGCAGGCCATTGTATTGTGGGATTGTGCGGACAATCTCTTCATGAATGATTAAGCAGTGTATTTCTCGACCCAAGTCTTTGATGATGAGTGTGTGTTTGATCATCAGGCGGAGTGTGCGGCGCTCTCTGCGACTGCCCGCGATACGTGTGCGCGCGAGCGGAGGGAAGGCGTATTTTTTGTTGTATGTATGTTTGCTTGATGTGTGTGATATATGTGTGTGTGTTTAGCTCTCCCCGTGATGAGCCCCTGTTGATTGTGTCCCCCCCGTTTAACGAGGCTGCCTACAGCTGCCCCTGCTTGTGAGAAACTATTGTTGGGCCCGTTCAATGGAGGGACGCTTGTTTGGGAAAAGGTTGCAAAGTCATGGGAAAAGAGAGCTTTGTCTCGGCGGGGTCGAGGGAGGGAGTGAATCATGAGCAGGACGTGTTTATGGCTTAACACACACAGCTGCGGCGGACGACGCGCACGCACGTATGCGCGGATGAAGAAACGGACGCTCTGGAGGACGCACAGAGGAATCCTCAGAAAACTTTTATTTCTAGTCGGGGAGACAAAACGCGAACAATTCAGGATTCAGCTCGCACAAAGCAAATAAACACAGCTGCTTTTACACAGAAATCACATAGACACACGTCCCACACGCATGCTATCACAAGGTCTCTTATCACACAAATTGTCTATGGCTAAACTCTTTGGGGGGAAAAGGGAATGTGTGTGTGTGTGTGTGTGTGTGTGTTCCCTCTTGGACAGGGTGTCTCTTTATGATACAAAGCCCGGCTTTCTCAGCTCAAAATTCAGTGTCATCTGCTTTTACAAAGGCCTGGGCTATTCGTTCCAAGCCACCTGGACCAACATAGAGGCTCCAGTGTAGCACCCAAAAGGACAATACCTCCATTTTTAAGTGTTACATATATACCCGCCCATTTTCTCTGAAGCTAAAACACACATATTCACATTCAAAAGGGACCTTTTTTTTTTTAGATGATTTGCTGTGTGGATTTTGTTTGTCTATATATGGTTCTTCACTCTTGTCTATAATCTACATGATTATATCATGACGCTCCAAATTTCTTACTATTTACAGGTGAAAGGAATTCCTCCTGTGGATGTCAGGTGTAGGTGTGAAACTATCGATTATTTTCACCGTCTATTAATCTGTCAATTATTTTCTCGATTAATCGATTAGTTGTTTGGTCTATAAAATGTCAGAAAATGGTGAAAAATGTCAATCATTGTTTCCCAAAACCCAAGATGGCGTCCTCAAATTTCTTATTTTGTCCACAATTCAGTGCAAATTTTGACTTATTTTTCTTAAAAACATAGTCAAACCGAGAAGTAGATTATCAAAATAGTTTGCGATTAATATAATAGCTGACAACTAATCGATTAATTGTTGCAGCTCTAGTCAGGTGATTGACAAAAAGCATCATAACACAACATAATGCGGAGGAGATGATACTACACCCAATGTGCCCAATTCTATGTACTTCTTTTTTCAAGTTAGTCCTCATAATTGTGCAGTGCACACTGGAGATCAAAGGGAGGTAACTACGTGACTTAACTCAAGAGATTACCTCAAACTGCAGTCCCCAGCAATACACCTGCCAAGTGTGAAGTAGATCGGATGAGCAGTTCTTGAGATATGCGAAGGACACACAGAAAGAAAGAAGAGATTCCTTGCTTTATAATTGAATAGTTAGATGTTAAAGTGCTCCATCTGTGATGGGAGCCACTGCTCTAATGAAAGGAAAAAAAAAATAATCTTAAATTAGGGTAAAACGTGGGTCCACTTGGTTCCTACTAGTAACCAAAACCTGACCTCAGACGCGAGTCAGGTCGGATCCAAATTATATTCAGCATAATGGGGCACAGGAAGGCTCCCATTCTTAGGTCTCGGATCAGTGTCTGAACGCGCTTGATACCCAAGTGGATCCAAGCAGATTGACTATCAGCTGTGATTAGGAGAAAATGTGTGCTCTGTCTGGATGGCTAATAATGATGTAAGGAAGCACAACGTCACCTAATTCTAACATTTTATCGGCTAAAAGGTGAAACCACAGAAAAGATGAACCTATTGTTAGCTTTTCTGTTTAGAGCGTCTTCCCGACCCCTCCTTGGCTACTTCGCACTGGCTTAGTTGCCTCGTTTGACTTTGTGCGACGTTGCTGTTGCTTAACCGAGCCAACCTACCGCTCTGCCTGCGAAAACACCTTCACAGCCTCTCAAAGACACAATGGAATAAACACGGAAAACGGGTACTTCACCGCCTGTTTGACGGGGCAAACTTTGAGTTACTGTATACAATAAAGACTTCAAACGTACATACTGCAGTAGTGCTGATTTTTTCGAAACAGACTCAGACTGACCACTTTAAAGTGATTACACGGGTTGTGTGTGTCTTTGAGTGTGTTCGAGGAGGAGGGGCTTATGTAAGTCAACGCTGATTCAGGCCCCCAAATGCTGATGGCTGAGCAAAGAAAAGCCGCAACAATCACAATCACAAAATTGCCTTTGTGGGCCGCCGTGCAGACGCACATCGGGACACATCCACACAAACACACGGAGAGATACATACACATGACTACACGCGTGGATGGACGTCACACACACACACACACACACACACACACACACACACGCACACACGCAAAGCGGCCTCACCTGGATTTGCTGCTGCAGGAGGTTGATTTTGTGTTGCTGCTGCAGAAGCTGCTGCTGTTGCCGGGCAATCTGAGGACGGAGAAACACGACACGTTACTAGAATGTATATGCAGTATGTTTGTGTGTGGGAGTGTGTGTGCGTGTCTTGTGCGTGTGTGTTTGTGTGTGGGGGGGGGGGTTTGGTGTGTGTGCAGGGCCTGTGGGAGATGCGACACATCTGCAGGTCTCCGAGGCCCCAGTTGCACGACAGAGGGTCGATGCCCCCGTATGAAATATTAAAGAGCTCATCTCATCTGGACTCAGCTCACAGCCAAGTGGACAACGGTGTCACACCGACACACTTACTGACATGAACGCATTCATTACTGAACGTGGTAAAGTCTATATTTTTTTAATTCTAATCTATTAGTCAAAGAAATTTTTCTCACTTTTTACACATTTATTTGCACCATTTTGTTGCTTGTAATGTCATTTCACTGAACACGTTAAAACTCTGACGGCCCGCCAGCGGACCGGACCGCTATTCTGTCTTTCAGAGGTTGTTGCGGGCTCAGTTTTCAAGCTAGAGTGAAGATACTGGTAACTACAAAACCTAAGGAATCCACTGGTACCAACAATGTCATGATAGCTTGTCGATAAGAGCGCTAAATAACACTATGAAGTTACACTAAATTTCGGCGAGGAAAAACTGGCATTGCGATTTTCAATGGGGTCCCTTGACCTCTGACCTCAAGTTATGTGATTGAAAATGAGTTCTCTGGGTACCAACGAGTCTCCCCCTTTACAGACATGCCCACTTAATGATAATCACATGCAGTTTGGGGCAAAAAACATGCAATTTTTTGCATGCAGTACAAATTTTAACCTATTCTAAAAAATGTTGTGTTTGAATATTTCTGCATACTGGGGTCAATAAACAGTCTTGGAGTTACATAAATTGTGTCTCACTGTAAAGCTGAGACTCTTGTGGATCCAATGAACCCAATTGAATTCATGTGTGATGATGTTAGTCCCCCATAGTAGCCGTTTCATTGTAGTGAGATCATTCAGAGGATGTATGGCTTTCCTACATCACAGCATGGCTTTTTCTATGGTGTTCCTCAAGGTCTTGGTGTCTGAATGCGGTATTTCGGAGGGATTATTGATCATTTTTATCAATTCTCGATTGGTAAAAAAATGGTTAAATTTAGCACCAAATCTGTGCGACAAATGGTATCAACCCCAAAAATAGCTGCAACAACTTATGAGACATAATAGAGCATTGGAATGTCCATCACAAACTTATATCATGTTCTACGTCCTTATACACTTTCAAAATTTATTTTAATTAATTAATTATTTTTTTATTTCTTATTAATGACTAGAATAACTTGACACACAGTGTCCCCCACCACTACCCCTAAAAAAATGAAGATGAAGAATGGTAAGGGGTTAAGCTTGCCCTTTGTTTGCATTCATTCTAGCTTGTTCTGCAGCAACTTTAATCCTAACAAGTAATCAACTTCTGCACAGAAACGCTCCAGTGGCTCATAGAGTGGAATACAAGCACAAGAATACAGTATCCAGTCCACATACAGTACAGTAACGGTGCAGCCATGGGCACCGTGAGGCATTGTGTTTGTCACAGGTGATTAGTCCTTACAGCGGTGTTTCTGCATGTGTGTTCTCTTTGTAAAAACCGAGCTTTCCAGAAGCTAAAAAGCACAACAAAGAGGGAAACCCTTCTGTATGCAAATACCTGGCAGACTCTCGCCTGGGAGCTTGGAGTGTGTGTGTGTGTGTGTGTAAGTGTGTAAGTGTGTGTGTACTATGTCTGCGCTACATCCGCTCCAGCACTACATACCCTCAGCTTATTCCTGTGCGATGTCCCTGTGTTCGCGCTGCCAAAGGCACATGTCTCTGGCTGTGTGAGCACTATACGGTATAAGTGTGTGTGTGTGTGTGTGAGACAGAGAGAGAGAGTGTAGAGGAAAGAAAAATCCTCTGTGATTTGTTGCTTTTTTGACCACACCTTTGAGCCTACCTTAAAATTAAAGATTTGTGTCCTGACCATTTTCAAAGGGATCCCCTCGACCTCTGATCTCAAGATATGTGAATGAAAATGGGTTCTATGGGTACCCATGAGTCTCCCCTTTACAGAAATGCCCACTTTATGATAATCACATGCAGTTTGGGGCAAGTCATAGTCAAGTCAGCACACTGACACACTGACAGCTGTTGTTGCCTGTTGGGCTGCAGTTTGCCATGTTATGATTTGAGCGTATATTTTATGTTAAATGCAGTACCTGTTAGGGTTTCTGGACAATATTTGTCATTGTTTTGTGTTGTTAATCGATTTGCAATAATACATATATACATACATTTTCATAAAGCAGCATATTTGACCACTCCCATGTTGATAAGAGTATTACATACTTGACAAATATCCCTTTAAGATACATTTTGAGGAGATACAAAATGTGCGATAAATATTTTAATAGATTTACAGCTGTAGTTGTCCTATTAGAATACGGTGGATAACCCAAAGAATCAAGATATCTACAGATGGGGAAACATTCTTGAAAAGAGCTGATCTGATAGGAGATCAGAGATATAACAAATAATTTATTATTTGACCTAAAGCCAGACTAAACGACCTGTAAGGATGGCTTTATTTTGCAGCGTAGGCATACAGTATACAGTATCCCTTCACACGCAGCGCGCCCCTGTACAGTACCTGGTCCTGCTGCTGCTTGGCCAGCTCCATCTGCTGCCTCTGCTTCTCCATCTGCGAGGCGGCCAGCTTCTTCTGCTCCTCGTGGGCCGCCAGGAGCTGCTCCCTCAGGCTGCTCAACTGGCCGATCATGCCCATGAGCTGGCGCTCTTTCTCCGCCAGGCTGTCTGCGGTACCTATAGGGTGAGAGAGGGGAGGGGGGGGGGAGAGGGATCAAAGGTGAGATGGTAGCACTTTGAAGAGAAGCGCAAGACTCGGTTGAGGTTATAAAACTTCTTTCATTATTTTTGGAGTTCTTTTAAGACGTCTAGCTGATCAGAGATATAAGGACTAGTGTTTATTAATGCACAGTAGTTGTCCGCAACTTCTTCTGTGAAGACATATATATATATATATATATATATATATAAAGTGTGAATGCAACGGGAGCAAAAAGCTGAAATGTCATGCCATGTTCTTCCTCTTCTTTGAGAGATTTTCATGGCTATCTGGAGGCCAGAAAGGATGGTGGGGGTGAGGTTATAGAGGTCAGAGGCATGAAGGAGGAAGGAACAACAAAGCAGTGCAGAGACCATCCATGGCTTGTTGGTCAACCTAATATATGACTGGTTAGGGGCTTTGGGCGGTAGGAGGGGGGGCATGTAAACGGAAGGTACGTTTAACAAAGAGCGTGCGTGCGCCGCGGAGTTGTAAAACCAGATGTTGACTTATTTTCCTTGTGCACAGAAGGCCAGCAGTGATTACTCACGAGTCAAGCCACATCCATCACTGCCTTTATTGCCTCATTGAAATAAAGAAAATAAATCTGGCTGAGTGAAAAACGGGCAGAACGTGGTGGCAAAACAGACGTGAAGTCGGAGCCAGATTCATATTGTTTAACAAACAAAATAAATCTTCAGCCAGGTTGGAAAATCTACACTTCACGCTAAAACTTTAAGTAAAATCTAATTTGATTTGATTGGAATTATGGGTAAATACGGAGCTGTGGCTATGGAGCCGTATTGTGTGAATGTGTGTGTGAAAGAGAGAGAAGGAAAAAAAAAAGAGAGAAGTGTGTCTGGTCTGTGTTTACCCTGCAGTCAGCCAACCTCCTGCTCACATTTAGCATGGCCTGACCTTTGACCTCCCAGATCCTGACATACCAGCTCCATTACACACAAACACACACACACACACACACGCACACACACACACACACACACACACACACACACACACACACACACACACACACACACACACACGCACACACACACACACAAACACACTTCCACACAAGGCCTAAATCATTCAACAGGATGTAGTTAGAAAGAGGCACACTGAGGCACAATCAGTACGAGGGAGTGTGTGCGCTCAGGTCTGGTCATATGTACCGATGTTTGCCTACATGCCTTTGTTGTGTGTGTGCGTGCGCGCGCGTGTGTGTGGAATAGCACAATCCCCCATTGTTCTTCAGCTGCTACCTTTAACAGGGCCACATTCCTGCACCAGTCAAACCAGATGAGGAAGAGAAAGAAAGAGAGGGAGGAAAAGAAAGAAAGAGAAACACGACGGGGGGGGGGATGAAAGTCGGGAGAGGTGGACGGACGGAAAGAAGGACGAGGAGCCTTGAGGAGTCTTGCTGACCTGCCCTTTGACCGCTCGGGGAAGGTGAGAGCCATCCATTTGTCCTCCCTGTTGGTAGCCGCCCGCCTCGCGCCACCCCCGCCCGCCTCCGCTGCCCACCGACACCCCCTCCTCCTCCCTCACTTCCCCCCGCACTCCATCCATCCGCCAACAATGAACAATAAAGGCAACTGTCGGGAGCACTGGCCGCTGGAAAAATAAACACGCCGCTGTCCTAACTCACAGACCCACCTTTGTAGAGCCAGAAATGTGTGTGTGTGTGTGTGTGTGTGTGTGTGTGTGTGTGTGTATAGCCAAAGCTGACCAAGACAAGAAAGAGCCTTGTGTTAAAAACTGTTCAAATGGGGTGGGGGGGGGGGGGGATGAAGAGGTGGGGAGGAAAGGGGCGAAAAAAAAAGGATAAGGGGGGGTTGCAAAGGTGAAACGATGGATCAAAGGAGTCTTTCTTGTAGGGGGTTCTTGTTGGGGTTAACCCCCCCGTTTTACACACACATCCACGCACATGCACAAATGCAAACACAGTAAAATTGGGTACTTCTGCGCAAAACGGTGTGTACGTCGAGGTGGAAGGACATTCCTTTAAGCGGCAGCCTGGATAGACAAGCCGTCTATTCTTTTCCTTACAAGCTGCTCTCAATCCCCCTCTCAGCTGTGGATGTTTCATCGGTAAACCTAGAGTATTTGCAGAAGAAGACGGAATCCAAGAAAACAACACGCTCCCTAACTGAGATTTGGAAAACTCTCGTCGCCTCGTGTCTCTCTCTCCCTCTTCTCTTTCAGACTTTTCAGAATTTCCGCCGTCGCCCCCCATAAATCAGCTCGCGTCGGCTTGTTTCCTCGGCTGCTGCGAGGCGGGCAGGCGGATCGATAACTGGTTTCCTCCATCGGTTCGCAACACATTCCTCCTTTAGGCAGATTTGCCACGGCCCCGTGCTTCACCTACAAACATGCCGAACCGACATCAACTCTTTTTTTTTCTTTTTTTCTCGCGCGCACACTCGTGCACGGCGTAATTAACCAATTTGTAACAATGTAATGCTTGTCACCGTGTTCGCGGGGCTAATTAATGACCCCCGGCTGCATTGATAACTCCCCCCGGTAGGGAGGGAGGATGAGAGGGAGGGAGAGGAGGGAGACGGATAAGACACAGACATGATGGTGGAGGCGAGAAGAAAAAAGGCAGTCTGGAAGTATATTAAGAAGTATATTTACATGGACCACGATAACACAATTACCGTAAATAATCAAATTAAGTTCAGATTAAGCTAATAAAATTAAGGTTTGATTAAAGCACTTACATGGTTTGCAATAACCTGATTTTCCAAATAGTTTACTTGAACTGTTTGACGACAGACAGCATCTTACTAATGGTGGTACTGGAGGTTGTGAATTTTTTTTTTTCGCTACCTTTACCCTCTTAAATCCTGTTTTAAGCTCATGTTGTGCAGCCAAGCTTTACTCAAACCCGAATAACTTGCGGTAAATTACAGTTGAGATTCCAACATTTCTAAAGATACCAGATATTCTGAGTAGAAGTGGGAGAAAAGGTGTATAAAATGTTGCAAAAGACATCCAGGATATTTCAATTTGATGGAATAAAGAATCTTAGGTCTTAAAATTTGTTTTAACGCCACCAATATCTTACGCAACTTGCGATTTTTAGTTTGTAGCGGGCTCAGTTTTAAAGCTAGAGTGAAGATACTGGTATCATGTGAAACTAGAAAACCTAAGAAATCCATTGGTACCAACAATGTCATACTAGCTTTTCGAGAAGGAGGTTAAATAACGCTCCAAACCTACGCTAAATTTTGGCGAGGAAAAACTGTCATGGCCATTTTCAAAGGGGTCCATTGACCTCTGACCTCAAGATATGTGAATGAAAATGGGTTCTATGGGTACCCACGAGTCTCCCCTTTACAGACATGCTCACTTTATGATAATCACATGCAGTTTGGGGCAAGTCATAGTCAAGTCAGCACACTGACACACTGACAGCTGTTGTTGCCTGTTGGGCTGCAGTTTGCCATGTTATGATTTGAGCATATTTTTTATTCTAAATGAAGTACCTGTGAGGGTTTCTGGACAATATTTGTCATAGTTTTGTGTTGGTAATTGATTTCCAATAATAAATATATACATACATTTGCATAAAGCAGGCATATTTGCCCACTCCCATGTTGATAAGAGTATTAAATACTTCACATATCTCCCTTTAAGGTACATTTTGAACAGATAAAAAATGTGTGATTAAGTTGCGATGAATCGTGATGAACTATTTTAATCGATTGATAGCCCTAGTATAAAATGATGTGAAGACATCAAGAATGTTTCTATTTGATGTAATAAATAATCTTAGGCTTTCGGTTTAAATATCTCCCCTAGTGTAACATCGTTGAGCTTTAATGAAGTGCTGAAAACAAGCTGATACTGTATATGTGTAAAAAAGCACGAGGGCCAATTCAAAAAGGAAAATCAAGAGTTTAAGAGATGCATTTTCCCTGTCACTTTCTACCATCTCACGCCGCTGATCTGATGTTAATGACACTATACTGTTGGGAGATGTACTCTAGTGCTATGAGGTCCATACTTGTGTGTGTGTGTGTGTGTGTGTGTTTTGCTATATGAACCGCATGGGGCCTTTTACCAATGCTGCTTCTCAATAAGGCAGACAGAGCGGGAGGCGGTGGCTCAAAAATCACTTTGTTCCCCCACAAAAAGCTCTTCAATGGAATTCGATGGGGGGAGAAAAAAAAAGTCAAGGGATGCGCTAACAAATGAGAGCGGCGCGCACACACACACACACACATACACGCACAAACCGATGTACGAACACTTGACTTTCCATATATTTCTTCTCCTTTTTTCACAATCACAGGCACAAGTACACGTTCGCCCTCACAGACTCACATTGTTACGTAAGACACACACATGGACTCAACTGTACATGCACTTCCACACACACATGCACTCACACATACTCCTGATATTGCTCCCCAGCTGTTGGTGTGTGGTGCGCCAAGCGGGACGCCCCTACACAGAAATGTCAGCGCGGCAGGGAGCTGGGAAAAAGGGGGTTTGATCAATGGAGCCCCCCTCTCGACGGCCACGCCGCTCCGCGAGGCTCTTTGATTACATATTGCTTTGCTTCCTAATGAAGCTCAATTACTGGAGGAGAGCGACGGCTTTGCCCCGGAGTTACAGGGAATAATAGCCAGACTCTTCCACCTCTCTCTGCTTCTCTTTTTTCCTCTCTGGCTGACTCTTGGCTGCTGCATATTCACACAGCGCAGCTCCCTCGCTCCCCTTTTTTTTGTTTCACTTCCTGCCCTCTGTCCCGCGCTGTCTGTCTCGCTCTCGGATGTTAAGAAGGGGGCTGGCGTGGGTAGAATGGGGGTGATTAACACTGAGATTAACACAGAGCTGATGGACTAGCAGAGACGTCATTAACTGTTTGACATGTCGGTCAAACGCGGGTACCAGGCGGCCGGCTTGGTTCAGTTCAGGGCGGCTCAGATCATTTGAGTTCAGTTCAATTTAGTCGATTTAACCATGAACTTACAGTAGGCAGCTTTTTCTTGGCTTTCACTCCCTAGGGCGATACGCTTATCTCCTGATTTGATACTGTCACGTTACTTGGGTGCCGATTCGATATGTATTGTGATTGTGATTCGATATTACGATTTATTGCGACTTTTGTTAACTTTTTTTAACACTAGACCATGGGAAAAAGCTTAATTAACACTTCTAGGGACTTTTATTTGGAAAATCTCTAAATTGATACAGTAAAAATGTTTGATTCTCAGCATGTATGTAGTCCGATATGTCCTGAAGTCAAATATATCAGCCATTGTCAGGCATTATTTATTATTTTTTTTCCAAAGCAATCCAAAAATCAAAGAATAAAGACATTTCCCTCACAATTTAGTGGTATTTTCTTTTTAATTTATAAGGGACATGTAATGTTTTATACTTCTGGTGAATAGAATCCAATTAATCTTACTTCCATATATGTATTTTGTATAAACCCTTTGTTAACACCTTATTTTGAAAACCGGACTAGCTAGTTGGATGTCACGTTACTCAGACTACAACAATAAAAGCGGTAACTTCCTTCAGCCTCCGCATAGACTCAAATGAAACAATTATATGGATTCATGCATTAAAAAATTGTTTAAAAAATCGTAAAAAAAGAAAAGCAATACATAGAAGAATTGATCCCCCCCCCCCCCCACTAGGCATTTATTGTTATTTTCAGGAAAAGTTGGGCTACTCAGAAATGCCGTCAACTGACATGTGAATGTTTGTCTACAGGTAACAGGGTTTCTTCCCCTGTATGTATGTATATATGCATATTATTAGAGACAGGAAATATTTAGTGCTTCATGGAAACAAGAACAATGTTGATGGGACACTCTGAGCCTTAGTACTGTCAAATAATGTAAAACGAAAAAGCTGAATTTTATGAATTTTTTCCACTCCTATTGATTTTTTTTTGCTTATGAAAATGCATATGTTTAGAGTTTTTGCTACTGGTTTTCCCATCATGCTAGTTGTAAACAGGAAGTATAGTGTTGCCAGGGAGTCAGTGACTTATCCATGGGCCACACCTGACCCGTTTTTTGTTTTTTGTTTTGCTGCTTTATATCCGTTTGCATTTTGGTGACTCTGCACCATGAAAAGTCATGTTGCATTAGCTAGCAGTTCAGCACTGTAACCATGGATACAGACAACAACCACCTGGATCCCTTTTGATTATTCGGCAAATTACTTTTTTAAGGTTTGGATTTATTAATTTTTTTTTTCTCAATGGACATCGGAGGTGCATCTTATTAAGTTCAAAGGGTTAATTGAATTCAGCTCACTTAAGTTTAGTTCTGTCATTATTTAGTTGTACCATACCTTTAATTTCTCCGATGTGCCCTGAGCCCATGGCCAAAAGTTTATCCTTCCAGTCCTTTGACAACAGCCTCTCAATGCTGGGGGCCTCTGTTTAGGGTGGGGGGGGGGGGGAGGGAAGGGAAGGGAGGGTGGGGGCAGAGGAAAGAGAGAGAGAGGGATTCAGTTGGCTGGCCAACATGACAATAAAGCTCATTTAAAGTCCATTTGCTGTAATAAAGGCAGCGGCGGCTCAGCCTAATGGCCGCATCAGCAGGAGAGAGAGAGAGAGGTGGAAAGAGAGAAGCTGATAATCGAAAAGAGAGGAAATCTGAAGAACAAAAACAAGTGAGCAAAAAGGGAGAGAGCGAGAGAGGGAGAGAGAGGCGACGCAAGATAAAGAGAGAGACAAGTGGAGGAGAGGAGAGAGAGGGAGAGAAAGAGAGAGGCTTTTTTCCCCTCTCTCACCTGCTGCTAGAGAATCATTAGCCCTGTGGGCCCTGAGACAAAGAGGGCCTTAATGCACCCGCCACAATGGACACATTATCAGCTAGCGCTTTGTTTTCAACACACACTCCACAGACCCTTACGCACACACACTTGCACAAACACACACATGTGCACGCCGGATCACTAATTACAATCCTAACTACGGTCGCACACGTGTGTACGCGCACACACACGCGCAGTGGGGGGAAAGGAAATGTCACACAAGAGAGCGTACGCATGCGGAGCTTCAAGCCTACTATGTGTGCACGCATACGCACCAATAGCGATCGCGCGCACATGCATGTGCACATACAGCATCAACCCAGTCACCCTGTTGACTGTTATTGACATGAACAAAGGGGAGGCGAATGAAATGATCAGACAAAGGGAGGCTGAAAGTGTGAAGCAAGAGAGAGAAGAGAGAGAGAGAGGGAGAGAGAGGGAGTAGTCTATTTACTGGGAGCCATCTGCACTTGGGATGCGAGGCCTTGCTAAGGAAAGAGGTTTTACACTTTGAGTGGGGAGATTAACCCTATCAGCCAACGCAAACACACACACTTGAATTCACAAACACCCACATGCACAGCACACACACTTGAATGAGCCCGCGCTGCATATATAGCTGCACATACACACACTGCTGACGGCAGGCGAAAAGTTTGTTTGTCCCCGGATTATTTTTTTTTCTCTCCATAATGACAAAACTGATTTAAGGGAAAATAAAAAAAAGTCTTAATCTCAGTGGTATGAGACGGCTTGCCTGCACACACACACACATAGAGAGGGAGAGATGTCCGGTGTGTTGAGCTGAACAGCTTAGCACTTTTCCTCCACTAAGTGAGACGTGAGCGCTCACACTCGACAACAAATCACTCTTTACCCGTCATCCAAACACAAGAAACTTCTTTCTTTCTTCCCTCTTCATCCCTCTATTTATTTTCCCGCCCGCGACGGAGTGAACGCGGCGAGATGAGGATGAGCAACCACCTGGAGATTTTCAGGATTTAAAGTGACACATGATCACACACAAACGCGGAGAGAGTGGAGAAGCTCTGCTCAGACACTCGCAAAGCACTGCGGCGTGTCCTACATACTGTACCTCAGTGTGTGTGTGTGTGTGTGTGTGTGTGTGTGCAGCCTCCCCAGAGGCCTGAATCAGGTCCTTTCCTCTGGCGCTAAGTCTAGAGCGCTCACGCTCCGTTGATTACACACATTCGCACGCGCGCATAGCGAAAGATCAATGCTGAACTTCTTCAAGGCGGTCAACACTCCTCACGCTTTTCTATTTCTCATCCCTCTCCCTTCAAAATCTGTCCACCGTCCTTGGACTCTTGACTGGTCTGTCCTTGGCGTTTTACGCCGCTGCCACTCCAGCCAGTTAGTCAGTTTGGGGCGCCGCGTCCCTGATGTGCCCTAGTGCTTTCTGTCAGTAGCCTTCGGGGAATAGGTTAGCGGCGGGGTGAAGGTGGGAGGAGGTAGACGGAGAATCAAAAAAACAGGGAGGAGGACGGAAGGAAACGTAGAGAGGAAGAAAGAGTGTGCTCCTGTGTGTGTGTGTGTGTGTGTGTGTGTGTGTGTCCCCCCCCCCCCCCGACAGCTGTCTCACCATCACCCCAACAGGTGCTATTAGCCCCTGGCGCTCCCTCCCTCCCTCTCTCCCCCCTTTTTCTCTACATCTCTCACTCTCATCTCCCCCCTCTCCCTCAACAATGACAGAGGCTTTTAAGCCAAAGAGCTTTGACAAGTGAGAGGGAACAACAAATGGCAGTGTCGCCTGTTCTCTTTCCACCGCACTCCCTCTCTGTCTCCATCTCCTAGTTATTATTTTTATTTATTAACAGGGCTGCGGTTATTGTCCCCAGTGACAGGCCGGGGCCACTTTAACTATTAATAAAAAGCCAAGAGGCTCTTTCATTGTGCGGCAGGATGGCAAAAATGGGGAGGAAATGGGCACGAGGAGGGGAGGAGAGAGGAGAAGAGAAGAAGAGTTGGCATGCTGCAGCTTTTAGTGAGATGTTGATTGATGTGGTGAACACTATGAGGAATGAACCCTCACCGTCACCCCCCAAGGATAAACACACACGAGCTTCGGTTAAAAGGTGTGTTTTGGACATCCTGAAAAAAACCCGTCTCTCGCGCATTAGCATCGTTGTTGTTGGCGCATTACAATACCTCCAACTGCCAAGTCCTTGTTTTCATCTTTGTATATGAACATGAAATATGGCCGCCGTTACCTGACGCTGCACAACAATAACAACTTCTCTCACATTCGAGGATTTATTCGCTTCAGCCCCAGCAGATGGGAGAAATGCACCTGATTTTATGTTCTGCGATATTTCAAGAGCGTTTTTTGTTTTTTTTCTACCAAATCCGCTTGACAGTTCGATGGAAACATAGCGAGCGTCTACTACTGGCAATTAAGGCCAAAAATCACATAATAAAGCAGGACAGCGCAACTCTTTCCATGAAAATCAAGAGTAGCTACTCCCTGTTCTTCTGACGTGTAGGACGTGTGTGTGTGTGTGTTCTGTGAGGTAAGCGGGTGGAGTGTGGTGCCCACGCAGGGGTGTGGGCTGCATATTTTGCAGGGTGGGGTTCTCGGAGCTGAGGGCGAGGGCGAGGGAGGATGCCCGCCTCCCACCCTTGAAAAAAACGAAGGGGTGAGGAAATGAACAGAAAAGAAAAGGGGAGAGAGGAAGTGGAAGCGTGAGGCGCACAGGGCGGTAAAGGAGCGTGTGTGTTCAACTCCTTCTTTTCCCCCTTAAGTAGCTTTGAGGTTGGAAAAAAATACATGTATATTCTGTATCAGCTTGTTCCAGCTGCTTATTAAAGCTATATGATGATGATATTTGAACATCGTATAGACGGGACATTAAACGGGACATTTGTAAACTTTTAAAATCCTTGTTTTGAGTGTACTACAGTGAGTCCCTCTTGTTGCGTTTTCATACGGAAGCGCATTAATTCATCCGAGGGTGGCGTTCCCGTTCCGATCCCACGCGGCGGCGGCGGCGTGCGAGGGGGATTCTGGGAAAAGCGGAGGGGGGAAAACGCTGACAATGACTTTGGAATCGTCGGCTATTATCTTGGCTCATTGGCTCAAACGGAGTCAAGCTGCTGCCCTGCAGCCGAGCCAAAACAACCCCGTCCACCTGCCGAGAGAGGGAGAGAGAAACTGTGTGTGTGTGTGTGTGTGTGTGTGTGTGTGTGTGTGTTAGAGCGAGCCCCCATCCGGCTTTTGGATCCACAGTGAGCTTTTGGTTCAGAAGCTGCTGGAGAGAGAGAGAGAGAGAGAGAGAGAGAGAGAGAGAGAGAGAGAGAGAGAGGGGAGGAGACTCAACTTCAGTCCAGCTCGCCCCGACAAACCTCACAAACAATACCATCTCTCTCTCTCTCTCTCTCTCTCTCTCTCTCTCACTTTCTATTTTTCACTCAGACGTTTTGCCCTGAGTCACCACAAGCGGCCAGCTCTATTTTTCCTATTATCTCATATTTGTGAAGCCTGGAGACCTTTAGAGGAGAAGGGAGGGAGGGATGGCGAGAAGGAGAAGGAGGAGGAGGAGGAGGAGGAGGAGGAGGAGGGTTTGTGGAAAGAGAGAGAAAGAGAGAGAGCCCGGGCCCTCGGGTGCACAACAAAGGGACCTCTGTGCCAGCGCCAGGCCCAGCCGGGCTCGGAGGAGGGTGGAGGATGAAGGAGGAGAGCGAAGACGAGGAGGAGGAGGAGGAGGGCCCACAGGAAAGGGCCCTGGCTTGGGACCCGTGGCCCGGCCCTTATATCCCGAAAAAACAGGCTCCACATTGACTTGGGCCTTGGCAGCCATGGGGAGGGCTCCAGCTACACCCCCCCCCCCCCTCCCTTTCCTTCCCCCGTTCTCCTCCTCCTCCTCCCTCCTAAACTGAGCAGGGGTCAGCATTGAATAAGCAATTATACAAGCACTGGTGGAGTTTGTCTAAGACTGCCACCCTGAACACTGAAGTATTGAGATGGAGGGAAGAAGTAACAGAGAGAGGGAGAGCGAGGAGGAGAGATGTGTGTGCGACTTCTGTGGTAGAAACACTCTCGCTGGCGGCCATGACGGAGACAGAGAGCACGCTTACATGTGATCGAAAGATTAGATTATAACCGGCATGTAAACACCTCAAGCAGGTTATCTTAAATGAATTACAGTCAAGATTTGATAGGATAGGTTTCATGATGAACAATAGACGCCAATGAGGTCTTTTTCCATGTTATTTGGAACCTCCTAAATACTTTTTCCTCTTAATCTGGGTTATTATACACAGTAAGAGAAAGGAAAATGGAACACACACCTGCACATAGACATAGTTTACTCAAGAATGCCCCAAGCTGTGCTAAAATATGCTTTAAAATGACCCGTACAGCAATATTCGCTGTTGTAATGAATACTCACTGTAGTTTAAAGAGGACCTATTGTGCTTTTTTTTCCCTTTCCTTAAGTGTGTTATATAGTTTTTTTGTGCATGTAAAAGGTCTGCAAAGTTGCAAAGCCCAAAGTCCACGCCAAACGGTGTTACTCTCCCCCAGAGAAACACTGCTCCTGAACTGCCACTCTCTTGAGGTCCCGCCTTTCTTCCGTAGCGTGGTGATGTCACAAAGTAACACATTTGCATAATACCTGCCTTGCGGCAAGTTTGGCACGCCCTCAATCAAAGCAGGTTAGAGCGGAGATGGAGCGCAGTCCGAAAAGTGTGGTTCGGTTGACCAATCACAACAGAGTGGGTCAGCTGACCAATCAGAGCAGACTGGACGGAGCTCAAACAGAGCGTTTCAGACAAAAGAGGTGTTGAATCACACCTGGTAATAAAATTAAGTGTTTTTTGAACATTAAAGCATGTTAACATGTTCTAGTAGGAAAAAAAAGTAAGAAAGGGTAAGCACCCGAAAATAAGCATAATAGGTCACCTTTAAAAGGGGAAAAAGTGGTGTTACTAATTAAATAATATGAGGTAACTTAAGTCTTTCAGTAGTAAGATGTTACAACTGGATCTTCTACATTATGGAGATGTTCAAAGAAACTTCAGAAAAGAAAAAATGCAGAATTTGGAAAACAACTCCTCACTTATTTACACCCTCTTGATACCACAGCTTTCAGTCTGGCTATTTCCCCCCCACCACCACACTGAAGGCACCAACACGCTCCATTACGAAATGATGATGTTGATATTTTGATGATCAATTCATGTCTGGTTGAGCTGGGCCATGTGTCTGGACACATTTTTCATCGATTCCTTCTAAAGACGGTCCAATCGTTTCCAAAGCGAAGGGGGCCGTGCCAAGATTACGGGCAGTCTCTTGTCCAAAAAAAAAAATTAATAAATAAATAACAGGGGCACTATACGGCGGCTTGAGGAGAGGAGAAAGAGATAGATAGAGGGAGATGTATCAAAAAGCTTTTTGTCCGAGCCCACCTCGCACCACCACCTCCGCAAGGTTAGCCGCTAACAGTACCAATTACTGGCTTGTTGTTGGGGAGAACAGCGCTTGGCAACAGTTGCCGCGGTGGCCGGGCCTCTGTGTAAACACTAAAATCCCTCTCCTCCTCCTCCTTATTTCCTAGCCCCCTCCCAGTGCTCCCACTGAAGCAGAGGATCGCTACGAGAAAGAGCCAGTGTGTGTTAGACTCGGTCCCTGATCGGCCTCGACGTCCACAGTGACTTTTAATTCAGAAGCTGCTCCAACTTCAGTTATTAATAAAACACCCAGACCACTAGGCAGGCTAAGGGGACACACACACACGAAGTATTTGGCACACACTCACACACTGAGCTACATGACATCAACTTCTGAGAGTTAAGAGAGTGTTATTCGCGGTGCAAAGTTAAGTTAAGTTTTTGGGTGAGGCGACGAGGGACATATGGTCCTCCCCTAAAGTACTGTGACAATCGCAGAGACATTTCGGGGCGACACACCTGTTAGCAGAAAAATCGCACACACACGGTATCAGTTGCCAAAACACCTAACCGGAGAGAGGGCTTTATTTTTGTCTTTTTAAAGTGAAATGAAGTTTAAAAAAAAAAAAGGACAAATTTTTCCTCTCATGTAAATGTGAGGCCAATGTGCTGAAAAAATATATAAAAAAAGGAATTTAACTAACACAAAACAACAGATGTAGTGGGCTCTTTTTTCCCCCAGTCTAATATTAGGGATTGTATGGATGTATAGCAACATGTTTCCATTAAATGCGACGTTCTAAGAATAGGCCGCGGCACATAAAGCGGACATTTACAAGGGTGTCAGTCAACAATTTAATAAATTGAAAATCCATTTATCCGAATGCAGAGCTCTGCCCTTCACTCCACTGCCTTTCCCTAACAGATGGTGTTGTGGGTGCTTATGTCCAATTTGATTTGAACCAAACCCTCAGCCAATTTTTACACTGGCATGAAATCTCAGCGAGCCAGATCCGCACACTGGCAGTCAGAAATAGCAGCGGAGAGGGCGCGACATTGTGAAAGAACGATGAAGGGCAAAATCTGGAGCGACATTCGAGAAAGTCGCAGAGAAACTTTTCCTTGTTGTTTCGTTTTCGCTCGTGTGCTGTTTTTTCTCTCTCTCCTCCTCCTCTTCATGTTGTTTTTGTGCCGAGCTGGAGAAATTAGCGATGCTATCTTAATGCAACGTTCCTTTCACACACACGGACACATACACACATGCCATTTTCCCAATTGCCTTTGTGACCTCCATTATCATTAAATGGTGTTTGATAGCATCTAGACATTTGAATCGGCTGCGGACTAATTCAGCTCGGCCCCCTGATAGCCACTGCCACCGCACCTTATTAGGGACAAGCTATGGGGCCGAACACAGATCCCATTTTCATTTTACTGCCTCATACTTTACAGGCTGAAGAGACCAAGTGTCAACTGTGGTACTGATAAGCGCCACATACTGCCCGCTAATTGCCTGGTTAACAAACACGGCCTCATGAGAGACTTTTGAATAGATAATAGAGGTTCACACGCGACAATGGGTCATGATGTATTTAAAACTCACTGAGGATCCTTTGAAAAGCTGCTCTGACAAGGAACATTGTATCCAGGTGCTGCTGCCAGGTGAAAATACTGTATCTCCTGAATGCAAACTAATAAGCTTTTCTTAGTTTACATTCAGGAGATACAATGTCCCGCACCTTTTTATTTTTATGTTTTTAGTAGGGCTGTCAATCGATTAGAATATTTAATCGCAAATTAATCGCACATTTTTTATCTGTTCAAAATGTACCTTAAAGGGAGATTTGTCAAGTATTTAATACTCTTATCAACATGGGAGTGGGCAATTATGCTGCTTTATGCAAATGTATGTATATATTTATTATCGGAAATCAATTAACAACACAAAACAATGGCAAATATTGTCCAGAAACCCTCACAGGTACTGCATTTAGCATAAAAAATATGCTCAAATCATAACATGGCAAACTGCAGCCCAACAGGCAACAACAGCTGTCAGTGTGTCAGTGTGCTGACTTGAATATGACTTGCCCCAAACTGCATGTGATTATCATAAAGTGGGCATGTCTGTAAAGGGGAGTCTCGTGGGTACCCATAGAACCCATTTACATTCGCATATCTTGAGGTCAGAGGTCAAGGGACCACTTTGAAAATGACCGTGCCAGTTTATTCTTGCCAAAATTTAGTGCAAGTTTGGAGCGTTATTGATGTCATAACGTTTACTTTGACTAGTTTTTAGGCTTTTTTTTTTTACATAATCTGATATGTTTTGAGACCGTTTCGCAAGCCCAAGAGTTAGAGATGCATGAGGTAATCTATCAACTGAAGCATGCAAATCACTTAAATTAGGTTTTCAGCAACAATTTCTATGCAACCCGCAGATCCAGGAAATCTGTAGTTTCATGGAAAAATCTGATTTATATCAGTGACCCGTGGATCAGCCAATGAGACGAGCCAATTGTCTTCTTTTTTTTTT
Source organism: Sebastolobus alascanus (assembly GCA_916701645.2). Classification (NCBI taxonomy): domain Eukaryota; kingdom Metazoa; phylum Chordata; class Actinopteri; order Perciformes; family Sebastidae; genus Sebastolobus; species Sebastolobus alascanus. The sequence goes on along the minus strand of CAKAOJ020000099.1, from coordinate 1,834,702 downwards.
AAATCACAAAAAAAAAGTGCAAATTCTGCTTCATCAACCTGATGTCAGAGCGAGGAGAGGGTTAAATACTCAGGGCCGGCGCTCTTCTAACGCACGCACATCTCTCCCTGTCAAAAGCATCCTGTTGAAGTAGGCCAAGGCGTGTGTGTGTGTCGGTGTGTATCTGTGTGTGTGTGTGTGTGTGTGTGTGTGTGTGTGTGTGTGTGTAAGTGTGTCGTACACAGTGGCTCGGGCCGCTGTAATGGAAAATGACACTTGCAATCTGTCTCGTGGCAATAACCCCTCTTCAGTGCTCTTGTCTCCACTCCACACACACACATACACGTGCACGCGCACACACACACACACACACTCAATGTCTCTGTCACCGCGGCAGCCCCCGGGCCCGTCCTTGTCACTGCACAGCTTTATTGCATCACTTTAACGTGACAACAAAAGAAGACATTGTGTGTCGGGCCCTGCCGTGTATAGGAAGGGGAACGGACCCACGCATTAACTGCGCGAGAGACAGACGGAGAGCACGCGCGCACACACACACACACACACACACACACAGAGCGCGGCGTTTTTCTCTTGTGAGTCGTGACATTTTTCGTCTGCCTGTCAAAGCGATGACAGAGAGACAGACAGAGCAGCGAGACAGTCCTGACACGCTAATGTTGCTCCGCGTGTTGGGAGCCTATTCAAACGGGGCTGAGCTGTGACTTTAACCTCCCCTGCGCTCGTGAGACTGATGGGTAAAGACTGTTATTTCTGATGCTATCATACTTTTGGCCCCGTGTCGGCCGCTTGATTGACAGTTGGCTCGGCTTTAGAGTGGCTTCGCGTCGCCGGACGGCGGAGGCGGGACCCGTCTATTCCGGTTAACGCGAACGCCGCTCGACGAGCACAAACACACCCGCGCGCACACACTTCTTCCCCCTCTGTTTATGTGTCTGCGTCGAGTCCTTGATATCCGTCTCCGTCTCTTTCCGTCTTTCTTCTCTCTCTATGTGTGTGAGCGTTTGTTCCGTCTGCGCGTCGATCGGCCAGAGACGGAGCGCGTTGTGAGAAGCTTTAAGAATAGCCCGCATTGTCCCGCTTGCTGCTCAAAGATAGGGGCGACAGACATGTGAGAACCATTAGACCAATGGCAACAACAGTCCAAACAGCACTGGAATGCTCTGCTGACTAGCATGTGTGTGTCTGCGAGTGTTTGTTTGCCTGACCTGTTGGAGCGAGTCACTGTGCTCCAATTATTCCCCCCCGTGAATATTTTCCTACTCCCCAATTTTCCTGGCAAGATCACATCGGTTTGTTTTTTTAGGCGAAGAAAAAAATTTGATTGGTTGTTGCCTCATCAATAACGGCTGATGCTGCCGGTTAGGTCACATTTAGATCACTTAGCGATCTGTGGCCAACAAACAGTGAAGGTGAATCTTTTGAAAATCTGTCTCTCGTGAGCCCCCCAACTTTATGGATGTGCAATTCAAACTCGCTAATCGTGATTAATCGCATAATTGTCCAAACGCAAATTAATCGCACATTTTTTCATATGTTCAAAATGTACCTTAAAGGGAGATTTGTCAAGTATTTATTTCTCTTATCAACGTGGGAGTGGGCAAACATGCTCGCTTTATGCAAATGTACGTATATATTTATTATTGGAAATCAATTGACAATGCAAAATAATGACAAATATTGTCAAGAAACCCTCACACGTACTGCATTTAGCATTAAAAATATGCCCCATGCTAGTTTTTTCCTCGCCAAAATTTAGCGTAAGTTTGGAGCGTTATTTAGCCTCCTTCGTGACGAGCTGGTATGACATGGTTGGTACCAATGGATTCCTTAGCTTTTCTAGTTTCATATGATACCAGTATCTTTGTATGCAGGTGCTGCTGCCAGGTGAAAACATTGTATGATATGTATGATACCAGTATCTTCACTCCAGCTTTAAAAGTGTGCCTGTTACAACCTAAAAATCGCAAGTTACGTTTATGCGTTAAAAGAAATTAGCGGCGTTAAAATAAATTTGCTTTAACGCGTTAACTTTGACAGCCCTAGTGTGATCATTTGTCGCGCACGGACCAATGTGTCAATTATAAGCCCCCTATTGAGAAAAACCTTTTTCGATTTTGATTATACACTTTTATCTGGGAACAAATCAGCATGACCACTGGTTAGTCATACAAGATCAATATGGCTCTAACTCACTGGAGAGGTGGAACAACTGGAGCTCAAAAGTGCGGTCGTCACATTCAGTTTTCGATAAGTCTAAATTTGATTGGCCTATCTACCAAAACACTAATTGAAACATAAATGTAAGTAAAGAATGATTTGGACGTTTATTAAATCAACTCCGCGTTCATCTGATCGCTCCTATCTTCATCAGAACTGTGCCGATTCGATTACGCTTCTATTGACTTGATTGATAAATGTCATACGGTCTTCAACTCAGTTCCTTGCATTCTTTTCTTCCTGGACATTCCTGTCTGCCTTTGACCCCCCCCACCGCTCTTCCGACGAGACACCCATGACTCTGTGAGTGGGCTAATTGTCTTAACAACGTTTGGCTCAGAAAGAGACCGGAGACTAGAGTCGGGTATGATAACCTTGGCCCGTAACCTCGTTAGCGTAATTAAACGAACCAACAAAACGGCGAAGGGGGGCGTGATCTAGACCGGGGCGCAATTCCAGTTCGGTTAGAGGGCCTGCGCTCGCCTGTGTTTTCACATAGTAAGCTGATACCGGGAAGGAGGGGGGGCAGGGAGGGAGAGCTAAACAGAGGGCTCAATGTTAGAGAGTATGTTGGGTGTGTGTGCTTTTGGGTGTAAGAGTGTGTCAGACAAACCGACATGACCTAACAAACAAGTGTCCAGTGTCTCCGTGCGGACGGCTCCTTGAACGGGCATCACAAGACTGTCTAGTGTGAAGCTTGCAAACAAACATGAGTTCAATTTGTGAGAGGGAGAGAGAGGGGAAGTGTGTTATGGAGAGAGAGAGAGAGAAAGAGAGGAAGATAGACACCAAGACGGCGAGAGAGATAAAGATAGATCTGCCAGAAAGAAACGATGGATCGCGAAATGTGTCCCTCAATACGTATAAAATGGACCCAGATACACAGCATCACCGCTTCGAAAGCCCAATACCCACCATCTGACACACACAGACAGACAGGAAACCTTGCAAACCCCACCCACATCTAAAGGAGCCTTAAATAGCGCTGTTACACACCACTTACACACCGCTGGTCATTGATATTCATAGTTAATCATCACTTTACTAACAAATTTCATCAAAGATTCTAAATTTATGGCACCGGAAAAGGGCCGTGAGCGTAGGAAGGGAGTCTGTGCCCAAAAAAAAAAAAAAAATGGTGACGCATGCAGATCATAGATGTGTAAGGTAGTTTCTCGTAACGCTCACTAAAATGAAGCAATAAATAATAAGAAAGAATGGATGGATGTTTTGGAGAAAAGAAAGGAATAAGTGAGTGTGAGCAGGGTGAGGAGGGTAAGGGAGGGAGGGAGGGTGACAGCGGAGAGGTAGAAATCATGTGTTGCCTTAGGAATGGAGAGTTTCTCCAACAGTAAACACTGTTAGAAGGCCAAGCTAATACAAACAAGCCTTATTGAGGGTGAATAGAGAAGCAAATCCACTTAAAGGGGAACACCACCTAAATTAAGAATTCCAATTTCCATGGTCTAGTAAAGTTCAATCAATACTTGTGAATATGAGCGACTCTCTCTCAAAGCCAGAAACCAGAGAAGTAAGTTTCAAACTTGTGATGTCATAGGGTGTAAAGTGTGGAGCTGCCCCATAGACAATGAATGGGAGGCTGATTTTGTGGACCCACAGCAGCAGCACATGGAATATCAGGGCAAATCAAAGTGGTGTTAACATGATTCAAATTGAAATGTGTTTCTGTTTATCGCTATCAAACAGGTCTGAAGTACTTAGGCTGAGTATTTTTAGAATACAAATAGCTCCAATGGCATCTAAGAGTAAAAATGGTAGTAAGCATTATGCTCAATCAGTGTTACGATTATGAGGGATGAGGGATTACGGGTCCCTGGCCCCAAAAAGTTTGAGAACCCCTAATCTAGAACACCTCTTCCATTCATAATCTAAGGAGCAGTTCCACACTTTATACCCGATGACATCACAAATTTGAGTTTTAACACTCTACTTTTTGGATTTGGGAGAGAGTTGTTCATGTATTCTAATATTTTTGGACTGTTTTAGACCATAGGAATAATGTGTGAATTTCAAAAAATAGGCGTAGTTCCCCTTTATTTCCTACAGTACAATAATGCCCCTTTAAAGGACGGACTCTAGTTGTCTCGGTGACTCTATAGCAACTCTGACGTATGTATTAATGATCACTGTAGTATCATGTCCCTTTTAAACCCACTGACTGTGATGTTTTGGAGAGGCTACAGAAACACACACCTGGGTTACAGACTAGACTGGCGCACAGCAGCTGATTTGCTTTGTCGGTATTACAATGAGCCAAGAGGCCCCCGTGTTTGTGTGTGTACATGCGCACGTCACCCTGTGTGTGCGCACGCCTGCATCCGAGCGTGCGTATGTTTGTGTGTGTGTGTAGGTGACAGCTCCAGCCCCAAACTGACTGGCATCTGGCGGTGGCAGTTGTTTTAACAGCTGAGCTGACAGCATTAATCCGAACGCACCCAAATCAAAAGGAGACAACACCTGTTCACTGCTCCTGAGCCCAGCCGAGGAAGAGACGAGGGAGGGATGGAGGGAGGGAGGGAGGAGGAGGGGGAGGGGGGGGAGACGGAGAGCGAAGTATGAATGGAGGCTGGGAGTGAAAGAGATGGACGGGGAGTGATTAGAAGCAGGTGGAGAGAGTGACGGGGACAAAAGGAGGTAGGAGGAGGATGGAGGCAGAGAGGAGAAACAGAAGTGAGGCAAGGATGGAAAGCGAGGGATGAGAGGGGGGGAAAGGAGAGAAGGATGAGGTAGGAGAAAACGGAGGGGAAGCGACGAGAGCGGGCACGCTGCCAGGCAACACACACACACACAAACACACACACACACACACACACACACACGGCACTCTTTCCCCTGAGCGAGGCGGAAAGGGGCAGTGGGCCAAACGAGGAGGGAGGGGTGAAAATAGAGGGAAGGGAGGTGAATGGATGGATAGAGGGATCCCACAGGGAGAGAGAGAGAGAGAGAGAGAGAGAGAGAGAGAGAGAGGAGGGCTGGAGAGAGGAGGGATGAGGGGGGGGGGAGAAATACAGCATCCAGAGGAGCATCAGAGCTCCGACATGAGTGGCCGCTCTGCTGGCCAAGCAGCAGCGATAGGAAGAAGAATGCAGCACGAGTGGAGAGAAAAGGGGGGGGTGGGGATGCTTGTCTCCAAACATCTGGCTCAAATAAGGCCGGGGCCGCGCTGTGGGCTCGGGGTCGCGACCTCCGGGCCTGACAACACAGACGCCACCACTTCATCTGCGGGAGCCGCCCTCTGAACCGGCAAGCCGGGGGTTAATTAACAGAGACCCTGTGGCTTCAAAGAGTGACACAGTGAATGGATGTCCGAGCGGCTGCATGACGGAGGAGCTGATGCGTTGAGGGAGTGGCTTCCTCGCCGGCTGACATATTGAAAGGCTGAGTAACTTGCCCTCCGAGGGCTAAAGCGCAACAGTACGCACGGCACCTTGATATCCGTCACATGAGAGCGAGCGGAAGCGTTAAAAGGTGGCCCGTGGGTGGCGATTACGTGTATCGCTGGAACGCGTCCATTCGCTATCCCCCCCCGATGCATCACGGGTAGATCCTCGGTCGGGTCGCGCAGGCCGGTGCGTTCGTCATCGCGAGCGGGGCGACACGCTGCACATGTTTTTCTGAACGTCTAACGAGAGCTATGCGGTGATACACACACACACACACTCCTCGGGCTGTTAAAGCCCCTTCACATCCTTAAATCCTGCGCTGGACGCTGCTGACATGGGTGACAGGGGGCTCTGGTGCTTTCACATGTGTGTTGGAGCTGTTGCGCTAAGCAGATTGTGCTACTTTGCACACAAGCCTACATGGATTATACAGGGGAAACCGGGGTGTAGTCTCTGTCACACACACATATATATATATATATATATATATTAAAGCGATGGTAGGCAGAATGTTTTCGGCATCGCTGTGCAAAAAAATCCATAATAATCTTTCAGCATATTGTAATTCAAGTGTTCTGAGAGAAAACTAGACTTCTGCACCTTTTCAGGTTTTAAAAAAATCACCAATCACAGGTCTTTTCAGAGAGAGAGCGTTCCTATTGGCTGTTCATTCAACGGAGACAGCTGTCAATCACTCGCTAACTCCGATCAAACGGTCAACCTAGACATCTTGTACTGTACCGTTCAGCTGTAAAATGAGAAAGTTTGCTCCGGCTGGTGGGCGGTGCTTGGTATTTCCTCAACTGATCTCAACATGACTTTTTAATTTTACGGCTAAACGGTACACTACAAGATGTTTCGGAAAACATTTGAGGCGAGAAATAGGCATTACAGTAACAGAATATTGATTCATATTTGATCAGCGCTGCCTAGTTTGACCGTTTGATCGGAGTTCGCGAGTGATTGACAGCTGCTCAGAGACGGCAAGGCTCCAGCTCGGCTCGGATTGGTTGTTTTCCTCCGGTCTGTGAAATCTTGCAGATGCCATTAGGAGCACCGGAGGACACAGAGGCAAATGACTTTTTCTCAGATTACCCGTCTCATGCACTACTGTCAGCATATAAGGAACCATAATAATATTTGCTCCAACTTGCCTACTGCTGCTTTAACATGCAGTATGTGGCAGTTAGGGTAGGGCACACATACAGACTTGCAAAAACAGCCACAGCTCATAAGCTCTAACACAGAGCTTACTCACTATTTAAAGCACATTATAGCCTACAGTAAGCTTACATGAAGGTGCCACAAAATTGTACACCAACAGTATAGGAGCTGTTATACAGGTTACATAAACACATAAGCAAATATATGTGCTGTGGATGCACATATGCATCACAATAGGTACAGTAGAGTCCCTTTTATCTGGAGGTGACAAGAAATTTGCTTAAATAGTAATAGATCATGTTGCTATGCAAAGGTATGACAGTTCTGTCTGTTTAGTCTGGTTCATTTGCTTATGTTTTTCTAAGCTCTACTTCCTGTATTGGTGTCTGGTTCCTCAGTGTGTGTATTGAGTCATGGAGCAAACATTAAGGTATGAGCAACTGTTCAGTAACTCTGTGGTTTTACAGGTCCATAATTTCCTAATATTTTAAGAACTCTGTCATTTGTTTATACTGTGGGTAAAATAGAACTTTTTATTGAGTTTTTTTATTTCCTTTGGACGAAGAAACAATTTCAAAAACGGTCAAACCGTTTGGCCGAAAAGTGAGTTTTTCTTATCGTACTATATCTTGTATTTGGGCACATGAGGCTACTGTTTTTGCAATGGACTCCATTATATTTTAGTCCCATGTTCCCAAATACTAGATAAAGTATGTCTGTACCATGTTTCAAGACTTTCGACTAGGGCTGTCAAAGTTAACGCTATAACAATTTGTTGATGCAAATTTGTTTTAACGCCATGCATTAACGCAACTTGCGATTTTTAGGTTGTAGCGGGCTCAGTTTTAAAGTTAGAGTGAAGATACTGGTATCATATGAAACTAAAAAACCTAAGGAATCCATTGGTATTAACCGTGTCATACTAGCTCGTCTCAAAAGAGGTTAAATAACGCTCCAAACTTACGCTAAATTTTGGCGAGGAAAAACTGGCATGGCCATTTCCAATAGGGGTCCTTTGACCTCTGACCTCAAGATATGTGAATGAAAATGGGTTCTATGGGTACCCACGAGTCTCCCCTTTACAGGCATGCCCACTTTATGATAATCACATGCAGTTTGGGGCAAGTCATAGTCAAGTTAGCACAGTGACACACTGACAGCCGTTGAGATTGCCATGTTATAATTTGAGCATATTTTTGATGCTAAATGCAGTACCTGTGAGGGTTTCTGGACAATATTTGACATTGTTTTGTGTTGTTAATTGATTCCCAGTATAAATATATACATATATTTGCGATAAAGCAAGCTTATCTGCCCACTCCCATGTTGATAAGAGTATTAAATACTTGACAAATCTCCTGGAAAAAACTGGAAATTACCAAACTGCTTCAAAACTCAACACAGCAAACTAAAATAACTCAGAACTTTGTCTCTATTCTCCCCATGATTACGACCACATTACATCGTTCCTTTCCAGGAAACTGTCTCGGAAATTACGGACCCGTAAAATAAAGCGTTACCAATTGTTGTAATTGAGCCTGCAATACAAAACTATGAAAAAAAACCTCTATAAAAAGACATAAATGTTATTAAAAGTCACCTTTTTTTGCCCCTTTATTTTAAAGTAAACTTAGAAATGTCTCCGTGCACTCACACCACAACATTTGCATGTCAACAGAAATGTCTGGAAAGCTCGCAGCGAAGTGATAGCTTTTTATACTTTGCCGTGGCACGACGTCAAGATGAAAAATCAAGCGTTTCATTCCAAAATGCGACATCCACCTACTCACAAAGCGACTGCTGGTATGTCAGTAAACTCCTTAATGGAAGAGTGTCGAAGTTATCTGCTAACTTGACGCTTCTTCTTCTTAAGTAAAAATGCTTGAGGGTGCAGTCGCCTGGCCTTCTGGAAAAAACTGCTGGAACTCCAGGAAGCGATTCCTTCCCACAATGAGTGTTTGTGTTGCTTAAGTGCCTCGACGAGAAGTTTTAAGATTTTTCAGCTGCGTCTCATATCCTTTTGATAAAGCGATCGACGGACAAATAGCCTGCGCACTTTGCAACAAAACTCATTCATCTTTTGCAGCCATTTTTGCAGCATAAAAACATTCCTCTGACTCTCCATGGGAATGGGAGAAAAGAACCAAGAAAGGGGGAAAAAAAAAAAAAAAATCGCAGAAATAGAAGAAGAAAAAAAACAACAACAACAGGGCAGGGCGTGCAAATGAAGAGAGTTTATGAGAAAGCTGAATAGATAAATCATGGATTCCGCTGATTCGGTCATGGGACGTGGCGCTGAATGGATGTGAATGGGTGTGGATGCCAAAACACTGGGGCCTGTCTAACGTTTGGGAGTCGGTGACAGGAGGCCTTTATGTGGAGACAGTCTCACACACACACACATATTCATATGATTGTATGACGCGCAGGAAAATATGTTCCGCAACGCAAAGATATAATACACATGCCTCATCACCAGGTACCAACACACACATGCACGTACACACACTGTACTGTAGGACAGTGGCATTGTGGGTAGGTCACAATAGCTAAGCTATGGAAGCCCCGGCTGATTCATGAACCTCAGGCCTTTGTCCTTAACTTAATGCCACGCCGGGAGGCCAATAACACACACACACCATCAGGAAAACCGCAGGACCCTCTCTCCTCTCTCTAAAACCCCTTTATGCTCATGTATCGGACAAAAGCTGGGGCACTGCTTTTCCCCTCCAAAATAACACACACACACACGCACACATGCACACTATTCATCTCCTTAATATCGCTCATCTGGACTGGGAAGAATGGCAGAAAGGAGTTTCATCCCCACTGATTGTCTCGCGCAAAAGCCGGAGAGAGAATGGCGCGTTGAAAAGCAAGACGCAAAACAATTCAATAAGAAAAAGTGACTTGA